>VDFB02240590.1:0-12332 GCA_007258455.2 Sequoia sempervirens
AAACCAGACTCACAGTCTTATCCGGTATGTGTATCTCCTGCAATCAGGCTCTATCAATCGGTCCCTTTATCAATCAACAAATCAAACAAACAAGATCAAGTTTTGGCAAATATTTTACTGGCTTTTGGACTCTATGGCTTATTTATCTTATCATTTATCTTGAATTGATGACTAGGAATTATGTTACTAGCTTTCTCAAGGATGTCCCATGAAGGATTTAGAGAAGCAACGATGTATCAAAATTATTTTTTCCTTAACTTTTGTCTATCAACTATCTTTTAAATTTTATTTTGAGTCATTTTACTAGTTTCCTCAGGATTTAGAGGAACAATGGCCATTATCATGACCGTCTTTACTTTGTTTCAACATGTGTGGTTTGTCTTGACAAAAAGACTGGGGCAACTTGTGCCCTTAGTATGAGTTAATGGCAATCCTTGTCTGCGACTGTCTGTTATTAGCAAGTGGATGACCTTGCACACCTTGATCTATGTCATATCATGGTGTTTTTCTCCATTTGTATTAGTCCCGCCCAATGATGATAAAGTGCAAAACCTTTTGTGATACGGCAAAATATCGAAGATTCCTAATACTAACATCTATCTTCTGTCTTTTCCTTCTTTGTCGATCTTTCTTTCCGCACTAACAGTTCGTCTTTCTTGCATTATGGCGAAGTCCTGTGACACACAATGGTGTGCATCATCCTGCATCAACATACATGTTAGAAACATTCATACATATAGGCATATTTTACATCTAAATCACCATGGCATAATAGACAATAATCATTACAACCAATGCATATTATAAGCATTTCATGTACAAATCAACTGTAAATACGTGCATCACATTACATTTGCATTAACACACATATCGTCTGCATCATACATATAACATCACATTGCATCTCATAAATAATATAAATTGCATACATCATATAGAATCATACAATACATACAATCATCCATCACATAAGCATATCATATAAACATCACATGTATAAATAAAGACTGCATAATCAATAAATAGACAATGCATATCATAGGAATCGCCGCCAAAATCATATATATATATATATATATATCACTCAAATGTGTCACATCACAATGTCATAATGTATCACAAATACATGGAAGCCTGCAGGCTATCGGATCAAAATGCACTGTCTCAAATGGATCTCAAACGGTATCTCTATCTTGAACTGCCACTACCATCATGTCGGGAGTGTGTGGGAGACTGATGCTAGGAACCTGCTGATCTCTGAGCTGTGGGAGGTCTGTCATATGGCCCTGCTCTATGTGGCTGATCCACTCCCTCTGTGCTCACTGTCCGTGTGTGGGTCCTGGTCTGAGACCTACTACTCTGTGCCGCCAAAAAACTGGGAGCCCGTCTCTCTAGGGGAACCTCTGCCTCATATAGATCTCGGTAGTATCTCTCCCTCTCTCCGGCTCTGACCAACTCTTTGGCAAATGCTGCTGATGGTCCTGTGCATAATGACCTGAGCTCTGTGAATCTCTGCTCAGTCTCCTGCCGTCGGGCTACTGCCTGATCCCTCTCCATCAAGGCTTTGTCTCTCTCCACCCTATAGGCATCTCTCTCTGCCATCAACACTCTCATCTTCTCCTCCAAGGAGGCAACATGGGCTCGTAACATATCAGTGTCGGGCACCTCTGCCTCTGTCTCATCCTGACAGACCCTGTCTCTCCCATCCTCCTCCTCGTCTATCTCCTCCAGGATCTGATCCCTGATCTCTCTCTCGTGATCATCATCCTCATCATCGTCCTCCTGGTAGGCACCTAGCAATCCAAGGGCATCAATCTCTGCCTCCTCTCCAACTGCCTCCTCGGCACCTACCTCTGCCTCTGCTGGGATATCAGGGATGTCTCGGATCACTGCCTCTGCCGGCTGCTCCCCCTCACCACCTCTGGCCACATCTGGCATGGCCACATCCTCCTCTCCTCCTCTCTCCTCTCGGATCGATGACAAGGCTGGTCCTCGTCCCCGTCGACCACGTCTCCCTCTCCTACCTCCACATTGGCCACCTCTGCCATCATCCCCTCCATCACCTCGGCCTCCTCTGCCTCCTCGGCCTCCTCCTCTGCCTCGTCTGCCTCTGGGACCTATACCACGCCACTCTACCGGTGCTGGCTGCCCTGGATCTGTCATGGGAATCGGCCTGTGTGCAACCCACCACTGATCGTAAGCTGGAGTGGTCTCTTGATCTGCTGGTCCACCCCTCCATCCCCATGGCTGTGCCTGTAGCGCATCAATGTCTGCCTCCGCAGTGGCGACGGGAATCTCTGGTCCCCATAGCAATACCTCTCATGACGACCTGGCAAATTATGCTCTCCCTCGAGGTACATCTTGTACCTCTCCATACTATCTCAGGACCCGGTCCGGCAACTGCCGCTCTATAATATGCATGTGGGACACTGTCCGTCCCACCAAATACTGTGTCTGTCTGCAGAATGGAAGGTGCTCGTCCTCATCTGACCACACCTCACAGTCCAGGTACGGTCTCCATGTGAACTCCTGCATCAAGTCTATAGCGTGTCTGAAATAACCAGTGTCCCCAATATGGTGCTGAGTGGTGGCCCCCGCATAACGGAAAGCATATGGCGCCCCATGAGGTACATCAACTGTAACCGGTGGTCTGAATATAGCGATATGCTCCCACGCCCATACCATCAGGAGCGTGGTACCGCAGCTCATAGACTGTGCCTCTCTATAGGCAATGTCATGCAAGTGGAAGTATAACATCCCTAGCACACACGAACCCCAAGCATATACGACTCGGCGCTCAAGCATGCCCACTAACATCTCCCCCCATCCTACAGGGAATCCATGTCCTCGGCGGTCAGGCAGTACTATACCGCCTATCAAGGTCGCTACTAGACAGTCTAACTGTCTATACCTCTGAGCCAATATCCGCCATCTAATCTCATAGTCGTCCACCCCTAGCTGTCTAACGTCAGCGTGGGGGTAATATCTGCACATCTCCGCTATCCCCCTCTGCGTATCATACACTACCCGTGTCCCTCTAATAGGCAGTCTCAAAATCCTATAAACATCCTCTAAGGTCACTGTAGCCTCTCCAGTCGGAAGATGGAACGATGATGTCTCCGAGTGCCACCGCTCACATAGTGCTGTCAGCAATCCCCGATTTGCCCTAATCTGGGGCATATCGGTCACGTGCAACAAACCCAAATGCCATAGAGTCCATCACTCGGCCAGCCGCAGGCTGTCTCTGAATCGAAACGTCGTGGGTCTCGACTCACGTGTATAGATAGGGTCAAGTACAACCTGCACCAACATCATACATGCCTCATGTTAGCCTGGATCATCTATTCTAATGCAACCTGACTGTTTTAACATAAAATGCAAATGCGTCATTCTTTTACACATGCGTCGCTTTTCCACAAATGCGGTTCAAAAATTACATGTGCGTCATTATTAATCAAATGCGGTTAATAATAATCACATGCGTCATAAAACTATCATTTGCGTTGCATAATCTCAAATGTGTTTCTAAATAAGCAAATGCGGCTATAGCTATTCATATGCGTTTCAGGAAATCACATGCGTATCAAAATAAACAAATGCGTCTATTAATATGCACATGCGTTGCAAAATTTCAAATGCGTAACAAAATAAACACATGCGTTTATTCACTAAAGCCTAAGCTAACCGACTGGCGTTAAAATTCAAATGCGGCTTTTCGCAGTCACATGCGTCGTTCGCGCATACACATGTGGTGCAAAAGAAAACGTGACGCATAACTTAAAATGCAATAAATGTCTTAAAATACGCGCAAATCAAAAAATTTCAAAACGTAAGTTTTAGGTCCATACCGAGGGGTCCGCACCGGCTGGTCTCTGGAATGTCTGGATCCTGTATGCACGATGATGGGTGGCTAGAACTGGAGACATCCTCGCTGAAAGTCAGAGCAAATTTTGAAATCTCTAAGCTAGGTGGGTGCAAATGAATAGTTTTTCACCCCAATTCCAATATATACCTAGGGCTTAGGTGGCATTTCTTTCCTACTGGCCATGTAAACTTCCATTTTCTATCATCCCGTACCCATCCCTCCCATTTCCGAACCCAATTCCGTCAACTGCATTACATTTCTGCCTATCTACTGGACTAATCGGGCGCATTTCCAAATTTTTCTGAACATTTCGGAAATTTGTCAATTTTCCCGAGGGGGCATACCTTCACCAGTTTAAATCTGGAGCATGACTGGGGCATATTTTCATCGACTTTCTTTGACACAACGCCTAAACGACAGTGTATCAAAGAGGGGCAAATGTAGACACCGAAATCTGGTTTAAGCCCGCGACTTCCATATTCTGCATAATTTGTATTATTCATGGTCATGATTAAATAATGTCAATTATTTAATTATTCATCTTAACATTAATTCTTACATTAATTAAATAATGTCAATTATTTAATTATTCTCTAAGGTCTTCATTTCTTCTATTAATTTAAATAATCTTAATTATTTAATTAATTCACATTTTCTTTATTCTATCTGATTAATTAAATAAATGCTTTTTATTTAATTATGTTACTAATTAACATTCATACGGTTAAAATTAAATAAATCATTATTTAATTTATTCTTTATCATATTTCAGCTATAATTAAATAAGTTCTTAATTTGTTTAATTATTCATTACGAGTCCTTTAGCCATAGTTAAATAAATCTTATTTATTTAATTATCCTTCGAATATTGTCTCTTGAATTAAATGAATTAATTAATTAATTAATTCTATTTTAACACATTCTTCTATATTTTAGATAATTATGTGAGTTATCTAAGTATTCACTTTTACTCAACTCGACATCTATTTTAATCGTTCAGTTAACTATTCATTTGATGTCTGAGTGGCATTCTCGAGTAATCTCCTCATCTAACCATTCAATCGTCCAGTTCTAACTCATTTGCGGGCACATGCATATTAATTAAATATTATTATTTAATTAATTAAGTGTTGTGCGTGCGTTCAAACAGAGAGTTGCTTTAATCAATCTTTATATTTGTCATGCAAAGATAATTCTTATGTCTTCGAATGCCGAACTGAAGATTAAATCATTTATTTAATCTTTAATTCTATTTCTAATTTGAATCACTCGTGTCATCACTGTCAGTTAACATAATGCATGTCCAATCTCTCAATCTCAATCGTCCGTTAATCTTTCAATCTTGACCTGTCGTTCGAATAATCAGTTTTCTATAAATTGGTTGTCATTCTCATTCAATCTCTCATGAATTTTGTAACTTTGGAGCACTTTTATCTTGAATATTGATATTTTGCTAATCACTATCTTAGGCTATACTTGCACGAACTTGAAAATCTGAGGGCAATTATACTACACAAGCAAAATGGAAATCGAGTGAATCATGGAAATCACGTTTGTGATTAATTATGAGAGATTGTTCTAGTTTTAATCACGTTTTACTTTCCCATGTTCTTTGTTTCTTAACGTATGAATTTGCATGTTAGATTTAGTATTGTATGCATGTGTTCTTCTAATCTTGAGGTATATAAGAAGTTGTTAGAGAAGGCTCAAGATGCAATGTATGAGAACATATCAAAGTTTGTATGCAATACCTTAATACATTTGAATGAGAGGATTCATGATAGACTCAATAGTGTGCATGAAAACTATGCTTTGGTGTTGCGAGCAATGAGGTTATCTCAAAAGGACAAGATGTTGGCCATACCAACTTTAAATAAATGGGTACCAAGATTTGAAAGATTAAAGTTGATCTTAGTAGGAGCTGGAAAACATGCAGTAAACTTCCTCTGGTGCATCCAGTTTATGATTTTGTGTGTGAGTTGAGCGAGCAGAAGTTTTAAGGATATGCAGCTTCATTAGAGCAGAAGATAATAGAGTTGATAGCTCAGTATACCCATACTGATTTGGCCCCACTACCAGATATTGAGGTTGCTAACTATGAAGTGAAACCATTACAGACATGGAAGAGGGAATTGGACTAGGTTGGTGAAATTTTCAAAGAATTTAATGTTGGTATCTTCAATAATACCCTAGGGAGATTAACATTTCTTATTAGTTTCCTGGAGGATTTTGATAAGGAATCCAATGCAGTTGTAACTAAGTATTCCCCTTATAGAAAATCCATGGATGACATAATGGATTTTGACTGGCCATCCGAGGAAGAGTATGAGGAATGGTAAAGGTTGTATTATGGAAATTTTGGTTCGTGAAACATATATTGGGTCATGTAGTGTACAGATTTGGCCTTAGAAATTGCAAAGATAAAACATATGTTTCACATAAAAGTATCGACTATTGATGATGTAGGATGCTGATCGAGATGCTAAATCATCCTATGGTCTACATCATTTTGTCATTTTTCTTGATGAATTGGACATGCTCTTGTGACATGTGCTTTTTGAGAAGGCAAAGCTGCTCTCCATTACAGATTCAAATATTCTTTGTCTTATGTGTGTTCCCTCCATTTTGATTGCAAATATAACTGAATTTGGAATATGCCTTATAGCGGTCCAACACAATTGTGACAAGTGTACACTTGGCCTAAGGCTTGTTTTTCTCCCTCCTTCTATTAAAGGGAATTTAGGGCCATTTGTTCAGATCTTTGGTTGAAATTCTAGAGCTACATTGTGAGAATTAGAAAATACAGAGCAAATATGTTGAGTCTTATCTAAGGTTTTGAGTCTAGATAGTAAATTTAGTTAAATGTATGGCTTCTAAGCATATTTTGAATGATAATGGAAATTCTTCAATCCTTTAGTCTCTCCTTATGGTCTTGTATCATAATTATTAATGAAAATATTGATCAAAGATCATTTCATTAATTGTCATCATATTATGTTGTGATGTGTGATATGGTTTTAGCTCTTGTTCATGGAATGAGTTAAACTGCTTAGATTAGATCATGAATTCATATATGATGTCATTTGGATTTAGTAAGAAGGCTTTAGTATTTAGTTGTTGATTTGTGGATTACAAGGTAATATAACTAGATCTTGATTGCTTAGGATTAAACGTGCCTTATGTTTCAATTTACACAGACTCCTAACCCATAGATAATGACACTAATCTTTAACACATTTAACCTTTCTTGGGGTTTTGGTCCTTTGACTTAGGAACAATCTTTCAAATTAAATATTGACCCACCTATTGTTTGTTGCTGTTTTACATTCTCAGCTTAAGATGCATGTTTAACCCAAAGAATTGCCATCTTTGTGATTGATTTCGCCTTAGTTGCAATTAATGAGAATCTGTCTGCCTTGATTTGCAATGTATGTGTAAATTGTTAAAATGTGTCATCTAGTTGGCATTGTGGGAACACCCTCCTAGGTTTGGTAGAGCCTGAAGTGCAGGAGATAAAGGATTATATACTTTATCTCATTAGTTGGCCACTCGCCTTGCAAATATTTGAGAATTTAGTTTGGAAAAATCATAGGTATTTGCTAAGGCCTGCTTGGTACATTAAAAATAACCAACAAAACTCTCTTGAAGATTTTGGTGGGGCTTCTATGCCACAATCCTGCAAAACATCATTAGTATGCAAATCTAAACATATAGAATGATAAACATCATAATGGTTAGAGAATTCAATATGTAGTCTACAACAACAAGTAGTGCATGTGTGATTTATCTTGACATAAAAAGGTTTAAGCATTTCAAAAAATATTTGACAAATACTAATTTGAGGATAATCCTTTTGAAATTTATGAAAAAATTGGGTTTGAGTCATATCCAAAAAATGCTTTGGATGTGGCTCACGGTTCTGACTACCGATTCTCCTTCTTACCACATCCCTTTGATTCAGAGATGGCCTTGTGTTATTATTCCAATACTCTTCAATTAGTGTTCTTAATGCTTCAACAACTTTTTAATCTTTTTTGGTAGTCTCCCCGAGAATGCTCATAATTCATTTGAATTGGTGCCCTCAATTCTTTGCCGCCTTTGAACGACTTTTGATAAAGTTTTTCTACTAATTCTCATTTGTTCACTCGTCTTTCTAATGAGACAATCTCTCTTTGTTTGACTGCTTACCAAAGTCGATGTAATAACATGTTGGGTGACATTACTATCCTTTGAGGGTGAGGTTTTACCCACACTCTCATATGCATCCATTAGATTCTTCACAATAGTTTTTTCACTTGATGCATTCAATGTTCTCAACTCAAGAGTCTTCATGATGCTTCTATACTTTATACCCCGCATCATTTCAACAAATATTTGACATCTTGCAGTCTCATTTAGCCTTTCAAAGAATGATTTCCAAATATTATCAACATATCTTCTACAAGTACGTGCTGGAATATTACCTTCCATGTGCTGCAAAATATCCTAATCAATATTAATCAAATACTTTGGTTTTCTATGCAAAATTCTAGGTGGTGTTCTCCTAGGTACATACATCTCAACATTAGGAATTTCATCAATATTTAATTGAGGTGGGCTAGATTGTGTACCTTCAATCGAGGGTGGAGTAGAAGACATACCTTGAGGTTCATGTGGGGATGATGGCATACCTTCGTCATCAAAACCGAGTGATGATGTACTCTCAACTTGAGATGTGCTGGATGGTGTCCAACCATATTCACTTGCGATAGATGGTGTCCCTCCATATTCACTTGTGATAGATGGTGTCCCTCCATATTCACTTGCGATAGATGGTGTCCCTCCATATTCACTTGCATTAGATAGTGTCCCTCCATATTCACTTGCAGTAGTTGGTGTCCCTCGATATTCACTTGTGATTAATGGTGCCCCTTCATATTCACTTTCCATAGAGGGTGTGTCTCCAACTACGGTATTTGAATCTATCTTATCACAATGCTTTCACATTCATGCCCTTTGTCCTACCAATTCCCATTCTCTTTTTGACGGTTGAGGTTCCTCTTTAGTTGGCTTGTTTTCGTCAATAGTACCCAATTTCTTCTTTTCACAATATCCCGCCACCCGTTCTCTCTCCTTTGCTTTGAAGGTTTCATACTCTTCATCTGTTAGTTTATTACTTCTTCGTTTCTTTGGCATGGTAGATAATTTTACCTGTAGCATGGTAATGAGACAAATATTAGATCCAAATTTTTTTATCCATTCATATAAATGAAATATATGTCATTCATGGCTTCATAAAAAATACTTACAATCATCTTGTACAAGAGTATTTCTAGCATAGACAAAGGTGGTGTAGGGGCATGCCATGATTACAAGATAGGCTCAAAATGGAAGCATGGACAAGGCATGTGAATTAAAATTCCTTGGCAAGCTAGCCCACTCACTAGCCTGCTAATGTGGTAGGGTTTAGAAGGTAGGGGCACCATATGCCTCATAGAAATGGGATTTCATAGTGATGTACATGGTCATGACCTATATCTTGGTGGAATGACTTTTCATATGATAGGTTAGGTGTCCACATGGTCCTGAAGGTAGAGGAAGTAAGTTGTTTGAAATTGGGTGATGCCCTAGGGTAGAATTACATTGTTTTCCTTGTGTAAATGGGGTGTTAAAGAAGGGTTTTGATGAAATGTTGAAGGAACCTTCCATGTAATGGTTGTTTGAGTTTGTGTAGGGTATTTTTTAAGTATTGTTGGTATTGGTGAGGTCTAGTAAGCCCGGTTGTGAAGACTTTCAATAAACCCTAGGTTATTTGCATGAAAGTTGAGGGTTTGGTGGTACAACATTTTAGAGGTCAAAGCTCTGAGAAATAATGGCAGAATTTGTTCTTTTGTAACACAATTAGTGATTTTTAGTTGAGATTTGGTGAAAAAAAAGTGTTTTGGAGGTACCTCCTTTGTAAAAGAGGGCTATTTGGTGACCTAAAAGGCAAGGCAACCTATTGGTTTTCAATATTGTTGCAAAAAAACCTCTTGAAACCTTTTGGTATGTTGTGTTAGGAGTTGAAGTGTGTCTCAGATGATGTTTGTTAGGTCTCTGTATGACCTTCTCTAAAAGATATTGAGAAAAAGCAGTTTTGGAGGGCTACAAGCCTTTAGGTGTGTGTTTGGGATAAGTTGAGTGCATAGTGTTTAAGGGGTTGGTTTCTTGTTTCAGTCCAATCATTTTGAGTTGGTTGGGGTATTCACCACCTAGGTTGCTATCACACTGCCCCTACCTTCTCAACCCTACTGCATTTGCAAGCTAGTGGAGCGTTGGCAAGCTAGCTCACTCACTAGCTTGCCAATGCGGTAGGGTTGAGAAGGTAGCGGTAGCGTATGACTCATAGAAATGGGGTCTCACGGTGCACCGTGAGACCCCATTTCTATGAGTCATACGCTATTGCTACCTTCTCAACCCTACTGCATTGGCAAGCTAAGCTAGCTCTCACTCACTAGCTTGCCAATGTGGTAGGGTTGAGAAGGTAGGGGAAGCGTATGCCTCATAGAAATGGGGTCGCACATTGGCAAGCTAGCTCAATCACTAGCTTGCCAATGCAGTAGGATTGAGAAGGTAGGGGTAGCGTATGCCTCATAGAAATGGGGTGGCATGGTCACCGTGAGACCCCATTTCTATGAGGCATACGATTCCCCTACCTTCTCAACCCTACCACATGGGTAGGCTAGTGAGTGAGATCACTATCTTGCCAAGCTCACTAACTTGTCAATGCTACCACATTTTGCATACATTTATAGAAAAACATTATTGTCAAATAATTCAAATGCTTTTTCCATGCTTCCATTTTGAGCCATGATTGCAAGATAGGCTGCACCTTTCCCCATGTTGCTAACTTAGCCTTGAATAAAGAGTCTTGTAACACTGGAGAGAAGGGTTAGAATCCCTTGTAGGTAGACTAATCAAGGAAACATTTAAAATATATCACAACTAAAACTGATGAGGTAGGTTTAATGATGAGGTAAATTCAGAAATAGAAATGAAAACCAAAATAGTTTCTAAGATCTATCAATGTGGGAGGAGTATATTCTAATTTTTTAGAGACATGTATGGAAAATTTGGTAGCATAGATAAGGCAATCAGCTGTTTGGTATAACTGTTTGACAAAATACCTCAATGAAAGCTTCAAAGAGTGGTATGCACATCCATAATAAAGGATTGAAAAATGATGTTTTATTTTACTTCCTTAAAACGTATGTCATATATATGTGTATACAAAATGTGGAAGCATACACAAGGTAAGTCAATTTTTAAATAACAAAATGCCTCAAAGAGATGTGGTTTAAAAATGTAATTGGCAAGTGTATAGAATTGTGTAATTTAAAATGTGCATTGACAACCTAAGGTTATAATGACAAATAAACAATGATCAACATGGAATATGCAAAATAAAAAAATGAAAACAAGCCATAATAGAATGAAAGAAAATGTGTAGACTTCACATACCTAAAAAACTAGAGTTTCAAATGGAGGAGTTTTACCCAATTATGTAGCCTTAGCTTCTTCTTTCTTCAAACTCCTCAAAAATTTGAATTTTTCAAAATCTTGTTCCCCTCCAAACTTCAATTGTATATCATTTTTCACTGGAATTCAAACTTGAATTGATATTATATTCCTTTCAACATGAAAACTCTGCTATTTCATGCAAAGGTTGGTGGAAAGATCATGAAAAAGGTGGTGGAATGTGAAAAACATGCATGCACACTTTCACAACATCATAAAAAAGCTACTTTTTGTCAGAGTAGGTGCAAAACCAGGAGAATATGCAGAATGTGGGCCTTGAGATCATAGGTATATTGAGTTTTTTATCATTTTTAGAACAAGACAAAAAGCGCTCACGTTATAACATGAGTGTTATTTCTTGCTAAAAATGGTCATATCTCTATTTCTTCAAAACACGCTTGCATTATGAGAAAGTTGGTTTTTTAATAGATTTATTTTCTCTCTTTGTATATACCCTATATACCCTAATTCTATCTCTCTCCCCTCTACCCTCTACCCTTAACCCTTATACCCTCTATCCTCTACCCTTTATCTCTCTCCAACTCCCTCCCCCCTCTCTCTCTCTCTCGTCTCTCCCTCCTACCCCCTCTTCCTCTCTCAAATCCCTCTCTCTCTCTCTCACTCACTCCTTCTCTCTCCCTCTCTATCTCTCTCTCTCTCTCTCTCTCTCATCTCTCCCTCCTACCCCATCTCCCCTCTCCCTCTCTCAACTCCCTCCCTCTCTTTCTCACTCCTATCTATCTCCCCTCTCCCCTCTACCCTCTATCCTCTACCCTCCATCTCTCTCCCACTCGCTCTCTCTCTCTCTCTCTATGTGTGTGTCTCTGTGTCTCTGTCTCTCATATCTACCTCCTACCCCCTCTCCCTCTCTCAACTCACTCCTATCTCTCTCCCCTCTACCCTCTACCCTTAACCATTATACCCTCAACCC
>VDFB02240594.1:0-17908 GCA_007258455.2 Sequoia sempervirens
TACATACATGCATACCATACATGTATGTATGGTATGTATGTATGTACACATACATACATACATATATACATGGTATGTATGTATTGGGTTTTTCAGAAATGTGCACAAGAAATTAACCAAGGGTTTCATAATAATAATTCCTCACTCGCAGGAATACAGAAGTGCATTTTTAGATAGATGCAGAATATTCCAGGCAATTCATTCATGAGATTAATTCCTTAAGCACACGAATTTGGAAAAAGCCAAGCAAGGGTTTTCACGAATTCATTTTGAGATAGATGCAGAATATTCCAAACAAGGGTTTCATGAGATTAATTCATTAAGCACATGAATTTGGAAAAAACCATGCAAGGGTTTTGACAAATACATATTTATTTTTAATGGGTTTGTCGATTTATGCCCAAAGTGACATGGGCTTTTTATAGACATGTGTTCAAACCCACGAAATTCCTAATCATTTATGGAGACAAAATCATGAGACAATCGACTTTACCAGGTTGTATTTAATCATTTAACCACAATAAAACCCGTATTTGGAAAAATAAAGCGAGGGTTTTCACAAACCCATGAAATTCGTTGTCATTTCTGTAGACAAAATCATGATACAGTCAACTTTACCACGTTGTGAGCACACGGTAAAATGAGGACAGGAAATTATTTTAACCCAAAAAAACCCGTGTGTATAATGCCAGTACCATGACATTAGCAAAATAAAACAGCACATGGTGAGAAGCGTGTAAGATGAATGATTTATTTCATAGACAAGTAGTAATAATTTATCAATCGTCGAACAAACCCTTCACAGGTCTTAATCATCGAATAAACCCTTCACGGGTCATGAAAGATGTAGAAGAAAATGATTAACCAATACCATTGTTTGCATATTCAAAGGAGAAAGATGTTAGATGTTACCTAAAGCCGTGCACACGTACAGGAGCTGTGGAGAGCCTTCGCCATCTGCATCCTTCTCCATCACCGGGAAGCTTCCAGACAGAGCGCGCGGTAAAGCGAATGAATAGGATGGGATACCCACAAAAAAACATTAGTCATATGCGTCAATCGGACCCCAAATAAAGATTATTTGGGGTGTAATGTGTTTGGTGTCCGGTGCTTTAGTAAGGAGATTAATATGTAGTAGTGATTTTTAATGGGTGCCAAAATGATTCTATAAGGTGCTAATGTGAATTAGACCCATTGACTTTTGAGCGGATTTGAATGATAAAAGAGTTTTAATTAGATATTAAAAGTGACACATTTAGGTGTTTTTAAATTTTTTTTTGGTGGTTATATTTAGCAGGTACTGGGACGTTAGGTGACGGCAAGTAGACGATCTAAAAGGGGTCTTTTTGACCTCCGTGCGCATATCAGATGCTACCGCACTCTACCGAATTGCCCAGAAGCCAAAACCTTAGTTATAATATCTTAACTCATGTGCGAAAAAAACCCATAAATTTTTTTCCCAATTCGACAAACGGTTTGAATTCTACGGTTGCGCAAAGTTAGCCTTGGCGGATACTGGGTCTTCTCCCCTAGTCTTTTCCTTTTCACACAAGCTTTAACCATCCAAAAGAAAAGATTGTTTGAGCATACCTTTCCTCGAATTCCAAAAAATAGTGACACGTGTCCTAGATCTGTGCAACAACAAAAGAGTTTCTTCATGCGGAGGTAATTTCAAATTCCCACAATCACCATTGATTTCTAAAGATCGACATACGGAAAATTCACTTCAACAATTCACCGACAGAAAATTCACTGTCAACAATTCACCGCTGGAAAATTCACCGTCGTGACAATTCATCGCATGAAAAATTAATTGCATAAATTTTTGACGGATAATTTTCCATAGTGGTGAATTGCTGGTGGCGGTGAATTTTCCCGTGGTGAATTCTTGATGGTGAATTTTCCGTCAATGAATTGCTCACAGTGAATTTTCCTAAGCCCTAAAAATCAATGATCCACATTTAAAATCAAGAACGAATACCACTAGTCGCATGTCCAAGCATGTGTGAGAATTGATGATGGATTTGATCCGCAAATACCTAAATTTTTGTATGTAATGGCTTAATTGCACATTCCCAATTCATTCAATGCATAAAGCAAGAATTGTAGAGTGGCCTTGTTGTGAATTTCTGAATGGGCTAGGGTTTTTGCAATCATTTCTAGGGTTCATGACAATCCTCACACTAGTAAGTAATTTCAAGGTTTTTCTCTATGAATTGAATTCAGAAAGATTATCTTTAGATTCAAGGAAGTAATTTAGGGTTTGAGAAACTGTAAATTGTTATAATCTTCAAAGAAAATATTTGTGATTTCTTTCTGAAACATTAAAACTCTAGTTTAGAAAACCTAGTTCTAAATTTTATTAAGACATGGTTGGAACTTCAAGAGGGGTAAAAAAGGGGATTGGATGAGGAAATTATGGATCAGCTACCAGGGTCTACAAAATGGCCTAGGGTTGGACAGGGGTTTGGAATTTTGTTTGATATAATTATAGATAAAAATTATTGTTGCAAGGACGCCATAATTCCAAATCATGCTTATACCCTTTTCAAATATTGTTTCAACAAGTGCTTTGTTGATAGACTAATTTCAAGCATCTAGAGAATGGGATTGGGGAAATTGGTATGCCATAAAGTTTTTATCAATGTTGATCTAATCAAAGTTGTGGCTAGGGCATACAATCCTAGTACTAGGGGCATTGTTAATAGCAAGGGGGTTACTCTACTAACTCTGGATAAACAATTCATTTGTGATGTTTTTGGTTTGGACATGAATGCTCAATTACTCATTGATTTAGGGGCATTTGAAAAGGGAGTATCACAAGTTGAGAGACAGATATAGGGTAAAGTGGCTACCTAGTTTTAGGCCTAGAGGGCCAAACAGAGAAATTCAAAGGCTTACTGGAGGTGACCTAGAGCCATTCAATTATGATATGTTTGAAGATTATTTTCAGAAGACTTATTTTTCTCTATGTTAAGTAATGGGAATTGATTGTAGGACTCAAATGCTTGTAAAACTAATGGGTATCAACACAAAGTTGTGTTACACTTTAGGCCAACTTATCAACACAAGTGAATTTAATTATTTTTAACTAAAAATTAATTTTCTTTAAACATATGATCTTGTAAGATTCATTCTAGCTAAGTTATATATGTCCACAACTTTTCCAACTAAAATTGTTGGCTAAATACATATATAGCACCACTTTGAGTGCAATTTACGAAAAAAATAAAATTATTTGAAACAATTGATGTTTCAACAATTTCTACTTGTGCAAAAAAAAATTAAAATATAAAAATACCCTTCTGTAGATCCATAAGTTTAGTTTTCAATATATATATAGTTTAATTATTATTTATATTTTCCTTTTTATTTTTACTAAATGTAGGTTATCAGCACAAAACATTAGGTTGATTACCATGTCAAGGAAAAGTAGTAAAACTTATTAGAAAAATTTGAAAAAAAATATGATGCCCTAGACACAAGAATCTATATCAAGAAGGTATAATTTTTTGTCTATTATAGATAAACAATTAATATGAAAGTTGACGTCGATTGGAAACAACTAAGTTTTAATACATGCACTGTAATGTCCCCTTTTTCAGCATGATCTTGGTTGATGATGGTTAGCCTATTACTCAGACTTTCGTAGGGTGATAGTTCTTGGTTAGGGAGTTAGTGGCTATTTTGGTGGGTAATTGATGTTCCCACTCCTTCATTCCAGTAGCTAATTCAGTGCAAGCATCTGTAGCGCAGTGTTCGCCAACTTCTGACGGCACAAAAAAATATTGAGCTTGGAGAGAGTTATGATTATTTAAGTGGTTAAGTTAATTATTTAACTTAAATGGAATATTATAAAGTCAAATTGACTTTATAAAAAAAGATTAAAAAATCACTTAAATAAATCTAAAAGTGACTTAAGGTTTATAAAGTGATAAATTAAATCACTTAAGTGACTCAAAAGGTGCGCCCACTTCAAAGATTTAATTTATAACTATTGAAAAGGTAATTAAATACATTTTAATGTATTTAAATGACCAAAAGTGCATTTGCTCTTCAAGAAGTGCGTGCCTTTTTGCATAAAAGGGAGAAATTGCAAATCAAACTCATCTTTGATCATTTGACTTTGCATAATTTATTCTTCTCTGTGGATTTTTGTCTGAGGACAAGGGTTTCAGGAAAACCTTCATTGGAGAGCGTCAATTCTTCATTGAATCTGTAATTGTGAGGATGTGAGATACCAGTTGAATGATTACCTGTGAGAGCTTCATCCAGAAGTTCATCTGTGCTTCATCATATTTCTTTTCAGCAATTTCCAATTTGAAATAAGGTAGTAGGCTTCACTTTTGGACGCCATTCTTCTGCAGAAGGTTTGATTCAGAAAGGACTCTCAGGATCTTAAAAAAGTCATACTTTGTTCTTGCTTGGCATACTCCTTTGGGAAGGCGTGATTCTCCTGCAGGCTAAAACGCCTTCATTTTTGGCTGTTTCTTTCTTGCATCCTTGGCGCCTAGCTTCTACAATTCATTTGCCTCAATTTCTAGGCTAGAGAAATCATTTTGTAGTCTTCGATGCTTGGATTTGTCAGTTTTCACCTTTCTTGGCTGGCAAACTGGAATAATTTCTTATTTAAATAATCTGGAGCATTTTGGGTACGTTTGTAAATTGTAATCTCTTTGTTTCAGTTATTTAATACCATTTGCACTTCCATTCTATAAATTTTAGCTCAGATTTGAGTTTTATGAGCATTTATGCGAAATTGCCCCTTCTACTTCTCTCTAGAAATTTCTCTAAAAAGCAAAAAAAAAAAATTTAAAAAAAAGCAAAAATATAGGTGTTTGGGTTGGGAGCCAGCAGGGCTCATCACATGCACATTTTAATATTTATTTAAAAATATATATTTATCAAAATTGGAAATAAATATATCCATGCCCTAAAGTTTCAAGTTATAAATACACAAAAAAATTGAAGGAAAACAAATAAAATTTACTATATAAAGATTGATGTCTCATGTAACTTCACTTTTCAGCATTTTATCAACAACTAAATTACAGTGTAAATTTATAAAAAATATATTCAAATATTTGTTAATGTTTTCAAAAAAAATACAAATAGAAAATAACTAAAATATAAATATTTTATTAGTTAACATCATTTCAAAATTCAAAACATGTATATCACTTTATAGTGATTCTAGTTTAAAAGTTGGATCGGTGTTAGTTGATTCCTTTTTAAAAGTGTGACACAAATTTGTACTTTTACCTTGATGGTTTTGGTCGTTCACATCCAGAGCAGGGATGTAAATAGGTTATATGATTATACAGGATATGTTGCAAAGGAACTCCATAAGACTTTGAGTTCCCTTATCAAGGATTCCAATATTGTCCACATTAAGTGGCACTCCTTGTTGTATCATGTATTTTATTATGCTACAAGAAAATTTGGGATAAAAAATTGAAGGTCAGAGCATAGATATCCATGATCCAATCTTGAGAATAATGATGATGTTGGATGATACAACCAACCTATTGGAAAATGTGTCATTGAAGATTCCACAAAGGGATGAACCTGGTCCCTCTTCATATCACACAGTCGAGCAAAAAATATCAGAGAATATTGCACCTCTGCAACAAGTAGCTCCTCCCACTGGGCCTTTAGTTGATTATCCAATTGACCCTATTAAATTTTAAAAAGATTTGAATTTACTTCAGGTGATGCACCCTCCTAGAAGGGTCATTGCAAAAAGAGCATCTACTTATAAGAAGATATTTTTTGATACTGGTGATTAGGTGGTGGATGATGTAATCATGCTCTAATTCATGGAGGATGACAAGTTCATCACCATAAGAGAATTTAGGGAGTATGTTTTAAAAAAAAGGTGAGGAGTTAAACCAAACTTTAGATAATCAAACTCTCACTAAGGATAAAAGAAATGAAGTCATCACTTAGTTTTGGGACAAGGTAAACAAGAAGATGGTGGACATGACACCTGAAAAGGAAAGAGAATTTGTGAAGAAGGGTGGCTGCTTGTTAATACCAGGTTGGGATATATCATTTGCAATTACATTTGATACTATTAGAAGACAAGATGGAAATAATCCAGTGTTAACATTAGAAGAACAAGCTAAAGCTTTATATTTTGGCTCAATATTTAACCCAAGGCATGAAACCCTAGCCATCTAGTCAATCTTCCTTGAGACCAACAAACCAAAGGTCATTGATGACACAAATGATTTGACTGGAAACTTGATTGTCACAAGAATAATTGATACTAGTGCCTTGTAAGTTGTCACACTGGTAGTCAATTCAATTATGTTCACAGAAGCCAAAGTCCAAAAATTAGAGGCTAATTTGGCAAAAGTTAATAATGAAAACCTAAAGCTACAAAAATAATTGAAGGATTGCTACCACCTCCTTAATTAGAGGTAAGTGAGATAAAAGATGAAATGATAACACTAAATGTTGAGATCAGACAATTGAAAAGGGAGCTTCATAAGAGGGAGGATGTGAAATTGAAAACAAAAGGGGATCAACATTTAAAACTCTCTAAGATGATTGAAAACTTTTTTTGTCATAGGTTGTCATGCATTTTGAGTCTCTTGAGGAAACATGGAATGGGTATAAAGGATTCATAACACCTTGTATCACTCATATCATCTTGAAGAATAGACCACATGGAATCATTGATACATGGAGTCCTAGGAAGGATATGATTAAAAGGATGATGTTGGTGTTAAATTTTGATATATATGCCCCAAAGAAAATGCAATTGATTTCTGATTCTTTAGAAGGAATTGAAGACAACATGATTATACACCAAAGTTTCCAATTAGGCATGGAAAATTTTCTTGAAGACTTTGATGACATCAAATATAATCTCATGCCTAACATAATGAATGAGGGTGAGATGGAGTATAAAGAATGGAAGAATGATTTTAGTAGTATACTGCTTCCCATAATTAACCCTCTTATTGAAGATGGAGTTTAAAATACTAATAAGAAGATAAGTGTAAAAATATGGGGGGCCAAAAAGGGGTCTTAAGTGGCTACTTCTTTTTTCGAAACCAAGAAATATTGACCTTGGATGAGAAATTGAGGATAGTTACACTCAAAATTTTAAAATGCAACAAAAACAATTTAGGGAGTTCTCTGAGTCTTCTAGTAAACTACTAATTTGTTTTGAAAATGGTATAGATTAAGGGGTTGAAAAGAGGGAGCCATAGAAATTGGTGTTGTTTTTATCAAAACAACATAACATAACTTTTGTGGCTCCCTCAAAAGGTTAACTTTTTTTTTGGTATTTTTAAAATTGCTTTAGTGAGAAATTAGCTAACAACATGTAATTTATGCCTGATTTTTCTAATAATTTTTTAATGAATATTTGATTTTTTACTAATTTTCAAAGTGGACACATCCTTAAAAATAGAATTTTGGTCGTGCTAACCCTATAAATTTTGAAAACTAATTGAAAATATATTTTTTGAAATATGTGTAGAATAGAGTCTAGTTTCTAAAAATGTAATTTATTTGAAATTTTAATGAACAATTAATTTATAATGAGGAAGGAGCGAAGATGCTATGATGGCTCATATGGGCGATTTGTTGAGACAGGGGCCCGGGGTGTTCCCAGCTCTCATCTTCTGCAGCTCCTGTGGCCGTGGTGGTGCATTCTCAGGGGGGTGCGTGCTTTTGGTCAGGGGTGCGTGGGTTGGACTGGGGTTCGGCCTTTCTTTTGCTTGTGGGCAAACGTTGCTGCTGTGTTTTTTTCCGCGCTCGGCATTTCCTTGGCGGGTGTCTTCTGCATTCTGAGATTGTGGATCTTGTGCCCGGTATCTCTCCTTTTGGTGGGGTATTGCTATTCGGTCCATGGAGACTCAGGGTTGTGTTATGTCCAAGATTTCCTCTGGGGATTTGGAGATGGCAGAGCCGTCTTCTTCATTGCATGTAAGTGGAAAAGATCTGATGGGTAAACCCCAGTCGGGAGATGGGGTTTTCTCCTCAAAAGGGATGCTTCGAATAAAAAAAGTAAATGGATGTTTGGAGAGATCTGAGGATCGTCCAGTTCTGGTTATTCAACCTGAGCAAGTGTCAGAGGATGTTGAATATTGGGGCAATCATGCTCTTATTTGTAAATTTTTGGGCCTTCGTTTATCTCTTCCTGTTTTGGATTCTTGGGCACGTAGGGTTTGGAACCTTGAAGGCGATATGGAGATTATTCTGGCAGCCAATAACTATTTTTTGGTTGTCTTTTCAAGCATGTCTGACAGGAATAGGGCGTTCGAAGGAGGCCCTTATTTCTTTAACCAGGTAGGGCTTTTCATCAAACCTTGGCACATGGGATTCAACTCTGCTGAGGAGATCCCTTCGCGGGTTCCCGTGTGGGTTCGTTTGCTGAGGCTTCCTTTGGAATTCTGGAGGGAGGATATTCTTCACTCAATCTCGTTGCTTCTTGGAAAACCTGTGGGATCGGCTTCCCAAACTCAAGATCGTAAGGTAATTTCTTTTGCTCGCATTTGTGTTGAAGTTGATTTAAATAATCCATTACCAGACTCTATGGAAATTCGTCTGGGATCTTCTTCTTGGATCCAACAGCTGGATTATGAAACCCTACCCTTTAGATGCAGAATTTGCCATGAATATGGACATTTACACCGCAAATGCCCTAGATTTAGACCCTCCCCCTTAGCTGCTTCTGGGCCTCCCAAGGGGGACAAGGGAAAGGCTCCAATGTCTAATGAACCTGTGGATAATGAGGGTTTTATTCCGGTCAAGTCCCATAACAAAGGCAAGGGCAGGAAGAGATCTTGGATGGATAGGCAGAATGAAGGCAACTTTAACAGGTTTGAGGTTCTTGATGATTTGACCCAGGAGGAGGGTATTCTAGTTGAGCTCTCTTCTGGGGCTAAGGGTCTGCAAGATGTTCAGGATGATGATGCAAGGAAAGAGGATCAAATTCTATCTCCAGAGGTTCATCAGAAGGATCAGAAGGCTATGGACTCTTCAGCTCATGCTCAGGATTTCGGGATTCTGCAGGAGTCACAGACTCCGAAGGACTCCGTTGCGGTGGTTCCTGATCCCCCTGCTCCTAAGGGGGCTTCGGATCCTGTGAGGGGTAATAAAGCTCCTCCTACATTAGGCTTACATCAAAAATCCTTTAAAAAGGGGCCTCTTGATAAACCGTCAAAGAGTGGAAGGAAGACTGATCAAGAGAAGGTTAAGCTTATGGGTGATACTTTGGTTGAGTCTGGGTCTGTGAAGCCCATTGATTCCCATTTCTCCCACCCCCATAAATGATTGTTTTATCTTGGAATGTAAGGGGGTTGAACAGCATCCCTAGACAAAAGGCTGTTCGCAGATTAATTGAATCTCAGTTACCGGATGTTGTCTTTATCCAGGAAACTAAGCTTACTATTGATGGGCTTGCTAATTGTGCTTCGCGTATCTGGCCTCAAGGCAATTGGTAGGGGGTAGGTGCTTTGAACAGTGCAGGGGGTGTGGCTTGCTTCTGGAACCCGAGGAAAGTTTCCCCCTTATGCTGGATGTCTAGTCGGTCTTCTATTTCTCTGATTGCTTCTAGTTTTGTCACTGGAGAAAGGTTTCTCTTATCCAATATTTATGCTCCTACGGATCTTTCAGGTAAGTTAAATCTCTGGGCTCACATTCGTTTCATCCGAGCCTTGGACCCGTTTCTCCCATGGATTATGGCTGGTGATTTTAATGCTGTTACTTGCTTAGATGAAAAACGTGGTGGGTTAGCCAGGTTAGACCCCTCTGCTAATCTTCTCAGGGATATGATTGGTTTCTTGAATCTCATTGATGTGAAGCCTTCCAATGGTGTCTTTACCTGGAATAATAGGAGATGTGGTGTGGAGGCTATCTCTGAAAGGCTTGATAGATTTCTTGTTTCCTGTTATTGGTTGAATAGTAGGTTGACGACCAGCTCTGAAATTCTTGATTGGAGGGGCTCTGATCATTGGCCCATAAAGCTTTCTGTCACTGCTTATGGTGTCACCAAAAATCCCTCCTTCAAATTCCAATTGATGTGGTTAAGAGATCCTTCTCTCCAGGAGCTTATGATGGATTGGTGGCATGAGGGGATGCCTGCTCATGGGACAGCCATGTTCACTTTTAGCAAGCGGCTTCAGCATGTGAAGTTCAGACTTAAGAGATGGAATAAACAATGTTTTGGGAACCTTCAAGCTCAGAAGATGGCTGCCCAGTCCAAGTTGGATACTATCACTCGTCAGATTCGGGACCAGGGGTTGACCTCTGCCCTCAGTATGGCTGAGTCCTTAGCTCTGAAGGGTTTAGAAGAGTGGGAACTTCGAGAAGAGATCTTCTGGAAGCAAAAATCTCGTATTGATTGGCTCCAGGAGGGGGACAGGAACACTGCTTTCTTTCATAATTCTGTGAAGGCTCGAAGACAAGGAAATTCTATCTCCTCTCTTGTTTCGCAGGATGGGGCTCAACTCTCGTCCTATGCTGATATTTCCAGGGAGGCAGTCAATTATTTTTCAAACCTCTTTTCTAGGGAGAATCTTGCTGCCCGGGCTGAGGAGCAGGCCATCATGGATTGTATTCCCCGCCTGGTCTCTTCTGAGATGAATGGGACTCTCTTATGTCCTATCTTGTTACCTGAGTTGGAGAAAGTGGTTTTTAATATGAAAAAAGGTAAAGCACCTGGTCCAGATGGGTTTCCAATTGAGTTTTTTCAAGAATTCTGGGAAATTATAAAGTTTGATCTCCTTGAGGTGGTTCAGGAATCTCTTAGGAACAAACAGATGCTCAAGTCTATGAATTCTACCTTCTTGGCCCTCATACCTAAGTTGGAAGGAGCTAACCAGTTAGCTCAATTCAGGCCTATTGCGTTATGCAACGTTGTTTACAAGATCATCACCAAATTGATTGCGGAGAGACTCAAACCACTCCTTGGTTCTTTGATCTCGGCTGAGCAGGGTGGTTTTGTTGAAGGGAGACAAATTTTGGATGGGGTTGTTATAGCCATGGAAGCTGTTCATTCTATGGCTAACTCTAAGGAGAAGGCTATGTTTATTAAACTTGACATGTCTAAAGCTTATGATCGGGTGAGCTGGGAATTCTTACAGAAAACTCTCTTGGCTTTTGGCTTTGCTGAGGAATGGGTGAACTGGGTTCTTAGTTGTGTGACCTCTACCTCTTTCTCTGTTCTCATTAATGGGGAACCTTCAGATTTGTTTAGTGCTTCTCGGGGTCTCCGGCAAGGGGATCCTTTATCCCCTTACTTATTCATTATCATGGCTGAGGGTCTTGGTAGATTTATTAAATCTCAGGTGAGACAGGGTCTTATCCATGGTTGGAGCTGGAACAACCTTCTCCCTTCCTTCTCTCATCTTCAGTTTGTGGATGATACTGGGCTAATGGGCTTGGCTAGAATTAGCGAGGCGGTGAACTTCAGGAGAGCCTTAGACATCTATCTGAAGGCTTCTGGTCAGCATATTAATGATGATAAATCTTCCATTTACTTCTTTAATACTCCTCAGCTTATTCAGAACAGGATTGCTAGGATCCTTAGATTTCAGATCGGTTCTCTTCCCCTGATGTACCTTGGGATCCCTTTGGCTTTGGGAGGACAGCGGAGAGATTATTGGCAGGGTATTTTGGATAAATTTCGAAGTAGAGTTAGCCATTGGACTCACAGATGGCTCTCTTCTGCTGGGAGAGTGATTCTTCTTAAGACTGTGGTGCAGTCTCTCCCCATTTATAGGTGTTGTGTGCAGGTTCCCCCGTCCACTTTTGTGCGGGAATTTGATGCTTTGTCTCGACAATTTCTATGGTCTGGCAACCTTCTCTCCTCAAAGTGGAGCTTGGTCAAGTGGGAGTCTGTTTGCAGGCCAAAGCATGCTGGGGGCCTTGGTCTTAGGTCTATGGCTCTGGTTGTCACTGCCTTGGCGGCCAAGCTGTACTGGAGGTGGTGTAACAATCTTGATCAGGATTGGGCTAAGATTCTAGCCCACAAGTATTTTCCTAGTGCTGATTGCCTCGATGTGCCGCGTCTTCCTTTGTTGGGTAAAGGTTCTTGTATTTGGGACACCCTTAAGAAGGGGGCCCAGCTGATTAAGGAAGGCCTCTTTTGGATCTGTAATAGAGGCTCTGATGTTTTATTTTGGCAGGACTCTTGGGATGGCCACCCTCCCATTCTCTCTAGTTTTCCTCAGCTTCTGCCTCTTTTCCATATTTTTTCTGAGGCCGGTTGGATTAAGGTGGAGCATTTTAAAACTGTCAAGTGTATTGGGCAGGCGGTGGTGGCTTGCTGGAAGGACCCACAGGAGTGGCCCATGGGTGGATCGGATGAGGATCGTGTTGTTCTTTCTAGAGTTTTGGAGGCTCGGCTTTGCAGCTCCCTTAATGGGAGGGATGTTCTGGCTTGGAACCCTAGTCCAAAAGGTAAATTTACTGTTGCCCAAGGCTATGCTATGTTGGACAGGAACTTATATGGTCCTGCTGAAGTGCACTGGTGGAAGAAGGTCTGGGACAACTTCTCTTGGCCCAAATGCAATTTTTTCTTATGGTTGGTTGCCCAGGGGAAGTGCCTCACTTGGGAGAATATTCGCAAACGTGGCTTTCAGGGACCCTCTATTTGCCTTCTTTGTTCTCATAGTGAGGAGTGTACCTCCCACTTGTTTTTTCTTTGCCCTTACTCTAGGGAGTTATGGCACAGATGGTGGGAGGCTTGGCACCATGGGTGTATTCATGCTACATCCTTGATTGACTTCTGGGAAAGTTTGGGCAGACCACCAACAAAGACTCCTTTCCTTCAGGTGGCTTGGTCTATTGGGCCTATTTTCATTCTTTGGAACCTTTGGTTGGAGAGGAACCGTAGAGTTTTTTGTGGCTCCAATCTGGGAATTCTTCAATTGTGGCAAAAGATAATTAGCAGGCTTCAGGAGTCTATTTCGGCTAAGTGTGACAGGTCTGAAAATCTTGATCCTGGTGATCTTGATATTGTGCGGAATTTGAGCTTGGGGGATAGTAACCGGGGTTGTTTTGCTGGCAGAAGGCCCCGTCAGGTTCGACAACGAGTTTGTCGTGATGGGAAGTGGATGCCTCCCCCGGTGGGGGTCCTAAAGATTAATACTGATGGTTCTTCTCGTGGGAACCCTGGTCATGCTGGTGTGGGGGGTATTGGTAGAGGTAATGATGGTGGTGTGGTTTTTGTCTTCTCTAGTTACAAAGGGCATCAGTCTAATAATCTGATGGAGGCCCTGGCTATTAAGATTGCTATTGAGCGTGGATGCTCTTTAGGATGGAGGAGGATCATCTGTGAGTCGGATTCTCAGATTGTTGTGGATTTGCTGAACAATCAAAGGTGGGATGATGTTAGTTGGCAATTGGCTTCTGTGGGCAGACAAATTTTGAGTCTTGGCAGCTCCTTGGATTCTGTCTCCTTTTGTCATATCCCTAGAGAGTGGAACAAAGTTTCCGATTGTCTGGCGAAGTGGGCCTCTGAGAATGTGGATGGCTGGGATATCAGTGGAAAGGATGAGCTTTCTCCTAATTATCTTGAGACCCTTGAGAGGTTATTAGTGGAGGACATGAATAGGTAGTGTTGTTGCTGGTTGGTTTGGTGGTGGTCTGTTCTGGTGGGCCTTTGGCCTTTGCTTTGTACTATGATTCTGATTGAATAAAAATTTTACCCCTTTTAAAAAAAAAAAAATTATAATGAAAAAAAATACCAAACACTAGTTTTTGCCAAAAATCGGACACACAAACAAAAGAAATTAAAGATGAAAGGCTTAACATTGTTAAAATGTGAAAACAATTACATCGTTAAATAGCTAAGAGAGAGCCTAACATTACCTAGGTGTTCAATTTTTTTGACCTTGAAACACGTGAAAACTTGATGGTTAACATGAACGTGATTATATGAAATCTTGTAGAATATGCAAAAACACGTCTTTGGACGTTGGGAAGGAACTCCAAGCCTTTAGGTTGGTAATCTAATACAAATACCAAGCATAAGGCTTGGGGATTCCCAAAGCAAGAAATAACACAAGTGCATGATAATGCGCTGGCATTATTTCATGGTTTTGACTTTTTTTTGCAATTGTGCTCAAGAGTTTCCTAAGCAAGATATAACACAAGCACATTATTTCTTGCTTTGTGTTAAATGCTAGTCTATTAAATGTATGTATATATATTTGTATGTGTGTATGTATGTATGCTTGTATGACATGTATGTATGTATGTATGTATGTATGTATGTATGTATGTATGTATGTATGTATGTATGCCTGTATCTATGTATGCATGTATGTATGTATCAGTGTATGTATGTATGTATGTATGTATGTACGATTGTATGTACATATATATGTATGCTTGTATGTATATAAGTATGTATGTATGCATGTATGTATGTATGTTTTCTTATATGTATGTATGTATTTAGAGGGAGGCAAAATTTTAAGAGAGAGAGAGAGAGAGATAGAGTTGTCTAAGTAGGGTGGGAGGGAGAGATGGAGGGAGAGACATGAGAGAGAGAGAGAGAGGTAGAGAGGTAGTGAGAGAGAAAGACCTAAGAGAGGGAGAGGAGGTGGGAGGGAGAGACATAAGGAGGAAGGAGAGAAGGGGTTGGAGTGAGAGGGACTTATCTAGGCAGGGTGGGAGGGATAGAGGGAGAGAGAGAGGAGATAGGGAGAGGGGTGAGAGATAGGGAGAGGGAGAGAGAGGGAGAGAGAGAGGAGAGAGAGAGAGGAGAGAGTTATCTAGTAGGGTGCCAAAGGAGACTTGAGAGGGGGATGGGAGAGAGACCCGAGGGATAGGGAAGAGAGGGAGGGGAGAGGAATGGGAGAGAGGAGGGAGAGGGAGTGGGGGGGAGAGACAGGAAGGAGGAGAGAGAGAGAGAGGGAGTGAGAGAGAGACCCGAGAGAGGGAGAGGGTGCGGGAGGCAGATACCTAAGAGAGAGGGAGAGAGGGAGTGGGAGTGGGAGTGGGAGTGGGAGTGGGAGAGATGTGTTTGGAGTGAGAGGGAATTATCTAGGTAGGGTGGGAGGGATAGAGAGAGAGAGAGAGAGAATTATCTAGGTAGGGTGCCAAAGGGAGAGACCTAAGAGAGAGAGGGGGTGGTGTTAGGAATTATACACAGAAAATATCAATTAAATGCAAATAAAGATTAAATAGAGTAATGAAAAACACATAAATAATAACGAGAGAAAATATTTAACATGGTTCACCCAAACTCAAGCTACATCCACCAATAAAGAGTCCAATATTATTATATAGTAAATAAAACCGATTACAACCAGTAATCCTTGCAACTCAATACCACTGCAAATGCTACAATACAGTGTCAATAGAAACCCAAACCCTTAGCCTTTTATCAAGACTTATGTCAGTTACAAAAATAGGGTTTTTAATGTCAGCCAATAGAAAAATAACACCCAACGCCTTTATAAAATAATAAAAAATCATGAGAGGTTTCAGGGGTGCTACCCCTCAACTCTGCCTTCTATCGCAACGGGGAGCGTGCCAAGGGTGCTTCCCATAGACCCCTCAAGGCGTGTTGCCCTTTGACCCTGTCTTGGGGGCAGTGCCCCCAAACCCCCGTTAAATAATTTTGGGGGAAACCACACCGATAATAGTGGGGACCAATAGGTGGGAGGGAGTGTGAGAGATAGGGAGTGGGAGAGGGAGGGAGTGAGAGAGAGGGAGTGGGATTGAGAGAGAGGCAGTGGGAGAGAGATAGATAGAGTGAGAGGGAGAGACTTGAGAAAGGGAGAGGAGGTGGGAGGGAGAGATATGAGAGAGAGGGAGAGGGAGTGAGAGTGGGAGAGAGGGGGTTGGAGTGAGAGGGACTTATCTAGGTAGTGTGGGAGAGAGAGACCTGAGAGATAGGGAGAGTGATGCAAAGTAAGGAGGAAACACAATAGGGTTGTTCAAGAATTCACAACTTGGGTCTTGAATTGACTCACAAAAACCCCATCATAGGAATAAGCCTTCAAGGTTTTCAACTTGTACTTTAGGTTTCAGATCTCTATATGAACTTGTTTAGGCATCTAACAAGATAAAAATTGATCAGGAAAACACAATTAGACCAACTCATGGACCAACAACCCCATCCAAGGACAATTCCTTCAGTCTATCGCTTAAGCCTTGTAGGTCTCCAAATAGGACTGTCAGAACTTTTTCCCCAAATTAAGCACTGAAACCCAAATCTATTTTCACACTTGAGTGCCTTTTGTGCTTGCTTAAAACATAATTTGAAATGGGTATTAAGTCCTTTGAAACAAGAGCATCAAAATATTTTGTCTCAGTTCAAACTATGCCTAATTAGGCTTTGGTGCATACAGGGCTTATTAGTTTTGCTATTTCAAAGTTCATTTTCTCATAACAAACATTACTAACTACATTTAATGAGCTTTCTCATGCTTTAGGATCCATCAAAAGTCCCTTTTAAACCGTTCTTTATCAAACCCTAAGCTATAACTACCTTGACTGCTCTATTTTCAAACTGTTACATAGAATTTGTAGGCTAGGGCATCAAGATATTTGCTTGAAACTTCACCTACTGACCTTATGACTTAGGAATCTCTTAGAATATGTAAAAACCAATATACACACCCATTTTCAGGAGCTATCAATGAATTGAAATGAAGAAATGCATTTTTAAAGACTCACTGTTACCCTAAGTAGGGGTTTTGACCCGTCCAGGCTAAAATCAACATAACTTTCTTCATACATGGTTAAATTGAATGAAATAAAAACAAAAACAAGGTAGACTCAGAGTGCTAACCATCCAATATGATTTCAAGCCACTGTCAGGTTGTACAGCCAGTACTTCATCATGAAAAGAAGGAAAAAGTGTACGAAACACAGTGATTTCTTATTAATTTCATCTTCAAATTACATAATATCATTTCCCACCACCTTCCAATGATTGATTAAGGATATCTATGCCTTTCACATTTTTCCCCACGTTTTCCAACTAATTTTCTAACTACCCAACTGACTAACCTTACATCTTCCTTATTTTTCAATTTTTTTCACTTTGGCATATTTGACAATTTTTACAAAATTTGGACAAATGAATACAACTGACTTCTTGTGACTCCAAAATGACTCAATTACATGGAAAATGGTCTCATAAGACCTTATTTAATGCAAAAGTCCCCAACACCTATGCTTGACTTATTGACCTCCTAAAGTGAACTTCATATGATTGGTGCTCCTACACTAGAGAGAGAGGGAGTGCGAGAGAGAGGGAATGGGAGAGAGAGAGTGAGAGATAGGGAGTGGGAGAGAGGTAGAGGGAGAGGGAGAGAGAGAGAGAGAGAGAGAGAGAGATAGAGAGAGAGACCTAAGAGAGGGAGAGGGTGTGGGAGGGAGAGACTTGAGAGAGAGGGAGAGAGGTAGTTGGAATGGGACTTATATAGGTAGGGAGGGAGAGATAGAGAGGGAGGAGGGATAGAGAGAGAGAGAGAGAATGGGGGAGAGAGAGAGTTACTAGGTAGGTTTCCAGAGGGAGATACCTAAGACATAGGGAGAGAGAGGGAGTGTGAGAGATAGGGAGTGGGAGAGAGAGGGAGTGGGAGATAGATAGAGGGAGTGAGAGAGAGAGGGAGTGGGAGAGAGATAGAGGGAGTGAGAGAGAGAGACCTGCAAGAGGGAGAGGGGTGGAGGAGATCCGGGCAGGATATTATCTGTTATGTAGGTAGGGTCTCCTTAGGAGAGACCTAAGAGAGAGAGAAGGGGGTGGGAGGGAGAGACTTGAGAGAGAGGGAGTGAGAGGGAGTGAGAGATAGAGGGATGGGAGAGAGATAGAGGGAGAGGGGGTGGGATGGAGAGACCCGAGAGAGAGAGAGAGAGAGAGAGAGAGAGAGAGAGAGAGAGAGAGAGAGAGAGAGAGAGAGAGAGAGAGAGAGAGAGAGAG
>VDFB02240594.1:17928-78641 GCA_007258455.2 Sequoia sempervirens
GACGGATTAGGGTTTAAGGTATAGTGTCCAAGGTTTAAGGGTTGAGGGTTGATACTTTAGGTATAGGGTTTAGGGTTAAGTGAGAAATCTAGATGGCTAATGAGGGATGGATGGCTAAGGAGAGAGAGAGAGAGAGAGAGAGAGAGATGAAACCCTTAAAAAATCAACATTTTCATAATGTGAGTGTGTTTTGAGGAAGTTGAGATATAGTTGTTTTGTATAGTAAGAAAAAATGCATTAACGTTATAATGTGAGTGTGTTTTCACTTGCTCTAAAAATGGTAAATAAGTTAGCACACCCATGATCCATCCCACATGTTTTTTTATTCTACTGGTTATGCATGTGTTCCGACAAAAAAGAGCTTTTTGATGTTGTTGGGAAGTGCACATGCAAAGTAAATTCACATTCTACCACTTTTGCATGAAATTTCCACCATCTTTTTATGGTTTTCTAACTTAGGAAGGAGGAAATAATAGAGGTTTCACATCGAATTTGATATATATCAATTCAAGTCTCAATTTTTGTAGTGTTGCAATGTTAATTATGATTGAATTATAGGAATTTAACATTATACATTGGTTATTTATATTGTTGTTAGTAATTTTATTTGAGTGATATACAATTGAACGTTGAAAAGGAAGCAAGCTTTTGTAAAACTCAAATTGTTGAGGAGTTTGATTCAAGAAGAAAAAAATACTACTATTGCTAGTCAGATTGCACCTGAATGCTTGAATGGTTAAATTCAGCAATCTGTTGAAACATGGGAACTATCTTCAAGCTGTGGGTATTCCTATGGTGAAGATAGACCTCCAGATTCTAGGTTGGTTCCTATATGATGATCAATTAGGTACTTGAATGATTTGTTTTGAGAAAAGGGTAAGAAGGACTAAACTGAATTCATGAACTAAAATTAAAACCTTGGTGATGCACCTAAATGATGGTAAACTTGTAGAATAAGAATGATCCACAACCTTTTATCTTCAGGAAAAAATGTTAACACAGTCCAATTTGAACACTTTGAACACATGAATAATTCATTAAAAGGTTGCATCTATTCTTTTCCTACTAAGGAAAACTGAGTTTTCACAAATTAAAGGGAAAAAAAACAACTTTTGAGCACAATTAATGACCTGTGAAGAATTGCAATTGTGTATATGCATGTGTAAACAAGACAAAAATTTGAAGGTTTCAAAAATGAAACTTGTCAAAATTGCATCAAATTATTTAAACAATACGAAACACCTAAAATTGGAAAGGTGAACTCTATTTCAATTAACATCATGAAGGAAAAAAAATCTGCAAAAACGATAACCTGTAAAGCTGTAAAACTATATTAAATCTAAAAAGTTGAGTTACAAGATATTTCTTTTCTCTTTGCAGAATGCAAAGGCTGAAAAACGAGAACTAGAGGAAAAAGATTAAATTTTTCCAATATATACAAAGGCATGCACAAAGCAACCAATAATAGAACTGAACTGAGAACTGAGGTGAAAAGAACACCCCCAATGTGAAATCTGAGCAGAAGAGAAAATCCTGATAAAAATAGCCCACACTCATGTAAAAATGAGTGAGCTTAGTCTCAAACTAGCTGTCAACTCATAACTGACCCATGGAGTACCAAAACTAAACTGAAAATCCCTGAAAAAGTGGGCCCAAGCATGTGAAAAACATCTTGTTTCTTTCAATTCGCCCATGCACATTAGACTCGAACAACTCCATCATTTGCTTCATTTTACATGACTAGTTAACAACACTCTTGATCATTCATACTGACTTCAATTGTACTTCTGTTGTATTTCCTACATGGCTTTGATAAAAAAAGATATTTGTTTATTTAAAGATTAAAGATAATCAATCTTGATTATTTTAATATTTATAATGTGAAATTTCTCCTTATTTCTCCTTTTCATGTATTACATATTAAATATTAAGATAACTAAGAAGGTGTTATCTTCAATATTTAATCACAATATTTATTTCTGCTCAAACTCATGCACAAAATGAATGGGGTTCACCTTTACTTCAAAATTTAATGATAATATTGAAAGCAATACTATCCACTTTTAAATTCATGGCCCCCATTGTTCACTAGGTCGACTGACTTAATAAATCAAGACCATGGCATAAAGTGAAATGATTTTATTTAAAACCAAGTAAAAAATCTCACCAAAATGATGGAGGCACGAATAAAAGAAACTTTGAACCCTAAAATCATTTCACAAATCATTTCACACTTTGCATTCGATCTTCTGGAGAGCTTTTTGCCGCGCTACCAATGGATAGGGTTTCAAGCTTGAAAGCTGACCATTTTATGTTTTTTCTGATGATTACCATGGAAATTTTGCAGGTCAAAGCGTGGTAAGTCTTCTTTTAGACAAAAATATGGACTTCCTTTCTAATTTCAAAGCTATTTTCTGATTTCTTGGCCGCAACCATGGGCATATTCCGATGTTCTTTTGCTTGTTTTTATCCTCTGTCGATGCCTTGTTTGACCTCTTGCATTGTGGGAGAGTGGATTTCTTGTGAGAAAAATGAGGTAAGTTGAAGCTTATTCGAATCTTTGTATTTCCTCTTGCTTTACTATTGCTTGAGCTTTGCAAAGTATGGGTATAAATGAAAACTCCATACGTCTGTTCCATTGTGAATATGGCTCCTATTTTGATTTACTGAAAGATACAAGTTCAAAACCCCCTGTAGCACACGGTATTCAATGACATGATGTATTTTCTGTGGAAAAGAAGAGAAATTTTCTCATTCTGGGTTTGCATTGATAAACCCCACCTTGAGACCATTATGTATTACTAGGTTTATACTAAATTCCTATCCAAAAAAGTTGAGGATTTCCTTTGCAAAATGATTGATTGTGTAAAACAAACTCTATTTCCACAAGGGTTCCACATTTTCTCTTATTCCCTTCACTGTGTTCTTTGCGTTTAACCTCTGAGATGATAATTACTGGCTGTAAAAATACTCATGGAATCACTGTGATAGTGATTGCCTTTGTTTTGATCTATAAAGCTCTTGATAACCTAGGTGTTTTCGCTACTTTGAGATTCACCATTTTTTTATTTGAACCACTACTCATGATCCTGCATTATGCTAGTTTTTGTAGCATACTTGAACTTTATGATGAAATATTTCTTATGCTTGGATTTGACAGGTTAAGAATTGAAACTGTGCCACTATTGATGAGCCAATCTTCTCATGATTTCTTATTTGTATACCCTGCACCTTTAATACTATCTTGGATGGTATAAAGGGTCATTGTTTTGAAGACTTAACTATATCTTGGGCTGATGAACCTTGGGCTTTAATGAAGCTTCATTAATAACAAATGACTGTTCAATTTTGTGATGATAATTACTTGGAGGACATGAAAGGTTTTTGTTGTTGTCTCTGTGTTCTTGAAATTGTCTTAAAGTTGCAACCCTTTGACTATGAGTGTATTGCTAATCTTTTCAACAGTGACAGTGTTTTTCTAATGCTCTAATGCTCTTCAAAAATGGTTATTATTCCTTAAAAATTAGCAACCACTAATTTTTGGCTTATTATGACTTTCATAAGGTTACTCTTTAGGCTGAATGAATGGACTGCACTATCAATGATTAGCAGATGCTAGAGCTTCTTGTATTATTTATACATTTTAATCTTTCCTTTCATAAGCCATTGAAACTAATTTACAATTTTTAGAAATCCTAAAGTATATGAGTTATGACATAATGCTTGATAGTAGAACATGTATGCCTATTCACTATCACTCCTTTTATGCAATAAATACTTGTTGTTCTAATCAATATGAGCATCTACATTTGTTCAATATTGCACAACTTTCATTCTCTCATAATTCCCAATTTATGGCATCTTTTTGAACTATTGGAGTGATTCATGCTATGGATGTGATATTATTATTTTCATTTGAAGTTGTATATTCTGAGAGCCTCCTACTCTACCTCCCTTGCAACTTGATGGTTTGTTGCTTCACTGATCTGAAAATTCCTCCTTCTTCATGTTTTGATTGTTCCTTTCAAATGATGAGCAAAAGATGACTTGCTCAATCTTGAATGTTCATGATGACTCTCATGTATGAATGTTGAATGAGAGGATGTTATCCTGATATGTCGGGCTCAACCCTTGTGGGAGCCCATTTTTCTCCACATATCTAATGAAATTGATGATCCCGAACATAATGAACCTATTCCTACACATTTAAACAAACAAGTTAGTAAAAATAATCAAAGTTGAAAGCTTCCATTGAACTTCATGTTCCTTGATTGTCAGCCTTTATAATTCAATCATCTGGTGAATGCCTAATTGAATGTATATTATATTTTTGTTGGTAATGTAGGCATAGGATAGGATGCGATTTGTCATTGCTTAGAGACCATCTCTAATACCATTTTTCATTGTTCTTGCAGATGCTTTTGAAGCCTGGGGCTGGATCAATTCGAAAGCACAACAACTGAAGATTTCAAGTGTAACGATGATTCGTCATTCCAGGCAATGATGAATCACCTTCTATCTTATGTTTACATTATTTCTAGTTGTATGATATACATTTCTTTTTTGTATTCATCATTTGATTATAAATATCAAATTGGCTACTCCGCGGCTTGTGCGGGACTCTGGTTTTTCCAATATGAATAAAAACATCATTCTTTTATGAAAATTTATGAGTTCTTCTATTACAAAAATTTTCATAATCAAATTTTGGAATTCAATGAATACTTTTAGCAAAAATTTTGAGCCTTTATGTGATGAATGCAATTCAGCTCTACCTATTTTTAGCTTGTAGCTAAAAATAGGTAACAATTGGCGACCTCTGCAGAGTGTTTTCCTGCTAAACACTATAGACCAGTTATGTAACTTATCCATTGGGCATGGAGTCCATTCTTGCTCTACTCTGACTCAGAAAAACTGTAACTCAACTCAACCACACAAACTGAAAGAAACTATTGCAACTCTGTTTAAGACAAAGCTTGAAAGTTACCAATGTGTAGTAACTGCACCTTATTGAAAGCAAAACAATACTGGAATGAAAATGTGCCACGAGGCACTTATTGAAAGCATAATTGAAACTCTACCCTACCCTACACTAACTAACAGTGTTAGTGCTTAGACATGACCATTTACTGGCTGTGAGAAATAGCTGCCCTTCCTTAATAACAAAGGTTGCTTCAAATCTTTAAGATTAATCAAAAAGAAGTATGGACATTTGATTAATTGTCGCTCCTTGGTGTCAAAAACTGTTGTCAGCATAGTTTGGATCATCATAAAAAGCATACCTTCCTTATCTGATTGATCATTAAAGATGATAGTCTAAGGCATATGGATAAGATTAACCTGTTGATGCTCTGTAGTTGCAATCACATGCCTTGACAGAATTATGACTACTTGTAATTTTATAGACTCCTCCTTGGACAAATATCTGATTGGACACCCTTTTGAGAGGATAAAACTTGGCATCTCACTGTTTCCTTCATGTTTATACACTATTGTCTCTTCATTTTGTTGATTAGACTGCTCCACTTGCAGTCTAAGATTTTCTTTCTTCCTTCTTGTTGCCTCAATTTCAATCTAATCTGAAAGAGTTGGTCCACATAAATGAAATGAAGGAATGTATGGCTCTTTGATTTGAACAGGCTGATCACATGTTGTTGGCTCATATAGTACTAGCTTATTATATATGTTAGAGAAAAAAGTCTCTATGATGCCTGAAAACATATTCTCATCTAATTAATGATCTTCGTAAAAACAATGAAGATATAATGCAAGCATGTTATAATGCGCTCGCATTGTGGCTTTAAAAAAAAAATTAAAAAGTTGGCCACTTTTGGCCCCCCCAACTTTTTGCACCCACCCAAGATGAATACTGCTATAGATAAGTTGATGAAGTTAGAAATGGGCTTGGATAGATTTGTTAAAGATGTTAAGAAATGGACTGAGGGTGGGTAATCAAATCACTTGCTTCACATCATAGCAATCTTAGTACATCCTTGGCCATCAGAGGGAATTTTTGCTACATGGGTGGAAAAGTACAACTAATCAAGTGCATTAGCCTTTCCCTTTTTGTTTCATCATGGGTATCAGGGAATATCTTTTTGTGCAATTTCTAACTGTTTCATTCTTTAGCAAAACACCTTTTTGTTTTTTGCTAATTGGTTGTATCTTTTTGTCTGATCCCGAGACAAGATCATCAAATGAGCATGTGATATTTGTCCATGGCATGAAGCTTGTTGCTCCCTTGACTCTATAAATGGGAATTCACGGTCATTTGTAGGTATCTAGGAAAATTTTACAAGTAGAGTGTTTATATTCCAGTTTGTACATGTCCAGTCAAGGTTTTCATAGGAGAAAGATGTCAATGCAATTGTTAATTTTGTATAACAATACTAGCTCTGTACATCAATATACAATGACAATTTTGTAGTCAGTTGTCTCCTAAATTGTATAGTTTTGTATCATTTATGAATACAAATTGATCAAGGATCACTTCTATTCATCTTTGCAAGTTTTTTGCAACTGAATATTTCTTTTATGGCTTCATTTCAAGGAGTAGACTAAATTGCTTTACAAGGAATATTGAATGTTTTGGATGTATATAAGGATTGTTAAGAAGAGTTATTATAAATTCTAAGAGTATATGTGTAAGGAACTGATACTAAGCTTTCACACAACTAGTTTAAGTATTGTTGTGTAAGGTATAATTACGATTCTCTTTGATTATGTTGCCTAGGTCCAAGACACCAATCTAAATGAATGTTCTAATTATGCTTCATGGTCATTAATAATAAAATCGAATTTCCTTTTTAGTTGTAAGTGATCTCATAATGTTATTCACATGTTCTCAGATTCAGAATGCATAAAACTCCAAGAATCTAACTCATCAAGTGATTTTATCTATAATTTTTTGTCATATAAAGAGACCATATTTGTTTGAAGTAATATCCTGCATTAATTTTATGACATCATATTGGATATTGCATAGGCGCACCCTCCTAGATTTTGCAGAGCCTAAAGTGCAAAAGAGATAATTGATAAACATCTATCCTTGTCGTTGGCCAACCCCCTAGAACAATTAAGCATAAGAATTGGTTACGTCTTTAGATAGTTCTAGGGATCAGTTGGAATACCCAAAAACAAACCAACACTACAAAACCAACAACAATAGAGGAAAGGGTTACATGATTAGGACAAGATCACATAACATTGTTGCATGAAGGACCAAGCCACATTGCATGGCAAAATCTGCATCCTCAAAACTTTTTGAATCAAGTTCCTTACATGTTTAACTACTATTCCATCATTGAATTTTAGATTTTTGTTATTTATCACAACGTATCAAGTCAATAACAAAGAACAAATTAACATTGAATGTAAAGTAACTAAACACCTCTTATCATTTTCCATGTTTCACTATTATTTTTTATTGATTGAGATGTAATTTTTACATTATTCATCATTTAATTAAATTTAATTTAAAGTGATTTTATATCTTAAAAATTTAAGGTCTAGCAATTCATTTCTCACACAATTTTAAATAACACTTTTTAACATAAATTTGTATTCATGATTATATTTTTCGTTCATAATACAAGAGGTGATGTTGCTCCTTACCATTAAATGCTCTTTACAAAATCTAGATGGATGGATTAAATGGACTAACAAGCTATGACTTCTAATTCTGTGAGTGACAGAAAATTTGTAGTTGAGTTACAGGGAAAGGTGAATGACGTACCCCATCACTCTCATTCAGACCTTGCATGTTTCGCATGGTATTAACCCCCTGTAGCAGATAACAACCCTTTTCCTCAAGAAAATTAGTTTTGTAAAAAGCTGTGCGTACACCATGCTTTCAATACTCTGCTGTACAGCTAAAGGGTTCCATGTGCAGGGAAGTGTTCCATATTCTTCTTGATAGGTTTTTCTTGTGTAAGTAATTTATGTCACAACTTGTATTATCAAAATGGTACATAAGTCATGGCTGACGAGTGGCTGGGTCATATCAGTGACAGAGGGAGTGGGTCATAACAAGCACTATCATGTCTATTTTTTCCTTTGCCTTTCTTTCGTGTCCACTGATCTTGTTTTCTTTTTTCTGTGGGGAATCTTTCTAGGCAGAATAAAAACAACTTTTTATCAAACCCATCTCTGTATCACTAATTCTTGATCTTCACAATGGCTATGACACCTGCCGCATGGAAGCTGGTTTTGGTTGAATTCATGGTATTTCTTCTTCTGAATTTTTTTCCGCTGCAACCCATCGCTGCTACCCAAGAGGTTGTTTTAATTTCTATACTCTCTGCTTTTATTATGGTTTTTTAGAGTTCCATTAGACCTTACTATTTAGTTTTTTATATTCTATGACCATTTTAGAAAAAAAATGTGTAATGAAAAGATGCAAGTGTCAATTTTTAGGCTAAAATAGTTTCTACATGTCTATATAGAGAAGTTAGTTGCTTGCTAGATTGTTTGGTTGCTTGCTGGATTGTTTGTACTGTCTTTTGAGCTTTGAAGTAACTATGGCTTCTGAAATTTACTATTTAGAAGACTGTAGGTTCTATGGTACTTAATTTTAAGATTTTTTTTAGAGTTTGTTTCTAAGGGTTTACTGAGCTCCTTCTCCGAAGACTACTTGTGATGAAGAAAACTAACAATGATGCAACCCCTCATCATATAAGCCCTGTACACATTTGTATTAAAGCATACTTCCTCTGTTTGCAGGTCAATAATTCTCATTTGCTATAAAGTGCTCTATCACCATTATGCTCATCCTAGTACAGAGTGTGGAGCATCAGTCCTTCCTCCATATGTTTCTGCTTGCATTTTATCCAATTGCAACCCTCTCTGGCGACTTGCTATTATCTCAATCTGTCTGCTAAATACCTGCAATCCTTCTCCATTCAAGCGTCCTGTCTCACACCAACCCCTATCTATTTTTAGTATTATATTTATGTATCTTAGCTATTTAGTTTTTGTTTTTCTTATTTGATATTTAAATAATCATTATGTTAAATTTTTCATTGATCTGTTTAGAGTCAAGTTTATGACCTTTTATTTGTTGTTGGGTGTTCTATTACTCAGCTACTACGTCTATTGGTGATCAGTCCATATTTGGTTTAGGTGACTCATTTTCCAACATAGATCCCCCTTTGAGCCACATTGTAGGTGCTTGGGGATCCTAGCTTGGTATGGATCTGCTGACCTGAGCTCCATTATCATGTTTAACTTTTCATGGATTAACTAGGAATTGAATCTAGGACCTCCTATTTTGTAGGTGGGGTGCTCTATTGCAGAACTACTGATCCTCTCGATAACCTATCCATTTTAGATTGATATGTGACTCATTTTCCAACACATTGACATTCTATAATCCTTATGGCTTACTTTTCGATGGCTTGAGCCTATCAGTAGAAGTGCTTAAACAAATCGTACACTATAAATTTTGACTATGATTGAAATAAGTTTGTAAAAGGGTGAAATAAGTTTAATGTAAGTTCACTATTTAGTCAGTATGTAATTTGGCGTGCAGAACATAATTGGTGAGGCTATGGTCCTAAGGAGGGCTTAACGAAGTTTCTCAGAATTTTGAGACTTTTAAAAAGAGAAGTTTTATTCAAAAAAATTACTGCTTTTTTAAGAAAAAATGCAACTGAAAAAATCTGAACAAAAATTTATAGTTGTTATATACAAATCAATGTGCCTGGTAAACATTTTAATCTAAGAAAATTAAATTCCTTTAACATTTGATTGTTGATTTAAATTTTCGTGCCATTCCTATAAACCCTGACAGAAAATGTGCTCATATACATTGGAAGTGAGAACGAAGCACAAATTACCAGCTTTCGATGATCCAGGGACCAAAGATCCAGTGCATGTGAAGCTTCAGGACAGAAATGGAGCATCTGTAACTAAAAAGCATCTCAATGAGAAAGATACAGAAAACTTTTTTAATCCTGGGGTAACTGATAGTTTCAATTTTAATGGTCCTTGTTTGGATGGTAATGTCTGTCTCCTCAATTTTATGGTTGATGGCGAAGATGGATGGAAACCTCGGAATGCTACAGTCAATGGTGAAAGTTTGAGCGAACCTTGCACCTTCATGTTTGGCGGCACTCTTCCTGCCAAAGCTTGGCACGGCCCTAACTTTTGTGGCATTAATAAGCAAGTGGCCTCTGCTATAGCACAAGAGTACAATTATGATGATGAGGAAGAGGAGGAAGCTGACAAGAAGAAGAAGAAACGTCGTTACTTAAAAGCTAAAAAACCAGGAAACAGGGACGGTCGCTGAAGCACATACGAGGCCAATATTCGAAGTACTTTTTTACTGCTGCTTGGTTAGGGGCAGCAAGTTTATTATGTTGTCAAACTTAGTATGGTTAAATCTCCAAACATACATTTGTGTACCTATTTAAGCTAAGTTTATATATTTGTATATCTATTGCCTGCTATTAATATATATTTTCTTATCTTTAAATCTTATTTTATTAATGATGTCTACTCATGCATTTATTGTTTGTTTGTATATATGTTTTATTTATCTTAATTTGACCTTTTACATGTCCCATGTCATTACAAAGATATTGGGTTGATCCTACATCTATGGATTTCATCCTTAAAATTTCAAAGTTCAAATTCAAATTGATAACTCTTGCCCATTGCCCTAGCCACTATGAGCCAATTAAAGGCATGTGTTGCAGTGAATTGTTGCTATGTCTTTGTATTTAGAGGCATGTAATTGCATTCATTTATCATTATCAAACATTAAGGATGAAAAGTATACTTTTGTAGATTTATATTACAATTAAAATCTTAAATTTAATCTTAACTTATTATACTTTAAAAATTACAAAAGATTAAAGGGTTGAGAGGAAAATAAATGAACTTGTTTTGTGATGATCTCAATTCTAACCATATTGAGAAGGAAACACTCCAATAAACTAACCTTGCTTCATCAATGTTTCACACATTACTAACACAAAGTGATGTAGATGTCTAAAGATACGAGTCCAAGAAAAATAATGCACAAAAATATTTTATACACACACAAATTATACACGTAGTCCTTTAAAGCCTCCATTTTAGATGATTTTTCAATGAGTAGATGTGGAATTTCATCATACTTAGTTGAATAATAGAGTTTCAATCCTAATTAAATAGCTCACTTGTTTGGGGAACTTAGAAAATAAGAAAATAGTAGTTGAAATTTCTAAAAATTACATATAGAAAATATGCCTCCAACCTTCACAAAGAGTTTTTAATCGTGACTTATATAAATAGGTCACAAATATTCCATTGCCAACTCCAACAACTTGGATAAAAGTATTTAATTTGGTTTGTAATCGATGGTTCTGGTTTCTAAACTATCTAATGGGTTATGATAATTGCATTAAATAATGGTGGCAAACGTCTCCTCATAGAAACTCTTCTCCAATAACATCTTCATGAGGCAAAGGAAATGGTACAAGTTTTGAATTAAGTTCACCTTCATTTTGGAATATTTACATGTGGTTTTACAACAATCTCCAAGGCAAGCCTCTTTGGTAGCTTTTATGTGGCAAAAATTTAGTAAACATAAACTCCTAAGCTATAAAAAACCTTGAAAACATGCTTTGAACTATAACTTCATTGATCAACACCTACAAAAATATCTTCATGTTTCAAGTGCCCATATAATAGCATATATCTCTCTTTTGTTGGTGTGTTTTCTCACACACCAACAAGTTGGAATAAAAAATATTCCCTTTATTGAAAGGTACTAACGTCAAATGAATTATATATGCATTGGTGGGTTGGAAGACAAATAAATTAGTAGGTAAGTGGTTTGGTTGTTCCATTGAAGGGGTTCCAAAAGAATATAAAAAAATACTTGCAAAGCCACCAATTTCTCAGTAATGAAAGATATGTTTATTATATAAGCATAATTACATAAAATCTCAATTCAAATCCAAACATAACATAGTTGTTATAAGACTTTGAATTGTATTGTTCAAAATGATTTGTTATTTTCACATATCTTTGTTAAATTTCTTGAAAAAACCATCTTAAACACATTTAGATTTGTAGACACCCTAAATCAAATTTAGATTTGTCAATATTATCCTTTGAATTAATTAAATCAATCCATCCATAAAATTTTGAATCTCCACAACAATAGGGTTTTTGAACACTCTGCTATGGGTATTAGCTTCTATAGATTCGGAATTAGGAAAAGCTTTCAATGGCATGGAAAGTGGTGAAATACACCACACCGATGGTGGCTCCAAACACCCTCCATTTTTTAGGGCCAAAGATCAAGTTTCTACATAGTGGGAATCATCTATAGTCACGCTCTAACTACCTTCGATGAAGCTTTGGTTGAGCATTCTAACATGAAGGCATTGAAAGGTCATGAGAAGGGCACTCAACGGTCAACAAAAATGTCCATGGATCTACCTGTTGGGAAAAGCTTCATCATTGCTAGCATTTCTTTCCTAGATGCCATCAAATCTAGGTCTCACTCCTATCCTGACCCAATTCTAAAACCTAAAACCCAAGGATCAAAAAGGTAATGTAATAGGAAGGATTGTTCATTGTTAAAAAAAACTTATTGAAATAAAATTTGATGTTCCTTTAAAGAAAGAGTTCTTAAAAAATGAAAGAATACTTTGTTGATAATTGGTTAATTGGAATCTTGCAATCACCACATGAACAAATATATATGCATATGAGAGTTAAAAAATTACATCACATCCATAGATTATCAACAATGCAAACATATTAGGATTTTGGGAGAAGGGACATGATGGGTCTACTTGAAGCCATTTCTACACCAAGCCTAAGAGGGTGTCTACCATAGCCCTCTCCCATTGTGGTTTGTATTTTCGTTCCCCATCAATGTCTCAACTTCTCGAAGACACTTTCCATTATGTGGAATTTGGTGAGGCTGTAAGTGGGAAACTTGGCTCTCTATGTAAGGGCCTTCTAGTCATAGGCACCATTACGATCAACTCTAGAATGGCCTACTTACTTGCCTCATTTACCTCTTTTTCTTACACCCCAGTCCCTTTCTACAAGGTGGATTTTAGTTAATCAAGCATATCTCGTATACTATTAGAAGATCATATACTTAAATTTCATTTATTATTCATAGGAAATATGTAAAAACATGTAAAACAATGATTGGCAGAAAAACATCAAGTATACCCTTGAATATTTATGTATGTTTGATAATAGAAATCTGTTGCACTGAAGCTAGACTGATTTCCATTTCTTGATATATATCTTCCTTTCTTCTTTCCAATGTATGCCCTCCTTGCATTGAAGTGATTTTCCTTTTATGCTTGTGGACAATGATTTTGGAACCTAACTTTCTTTCTTGCACTTCTAAGGTTTTCACCTAAAAGGAGAGAGAAATGGGCCAAAATGGGCAATTGTCTACACTCAAAGTTAATACAAATGAGATGTATTATGCCTAATTAAGTTGCTCAAATGCTTTGATCTGAAAATGAGATGATCTAGTAATGCAAAACCTAAGAAATATAACTTGTTTGAAAACACAGTGTGATATGTAGGAAGATGAAATAGATGCACTAATTGACAAAATAAAGATGAAAGATATAAATTATGCAATTGGAAACCAATGAAGAGCTGATTGGGGACTATTGAGACCTCTGAAATTCTAGAAATCCTAATTTTTGAGTCAACTAGGACACTTAAGCCAGGTTGGGCGACTTAATCCCAAATTGGGGAAACTACCCAGAAAGTTGTTTCTACCAAAAGGGTATCTAAAAATGTTTTTTTTTTTGAAAAAATAGTGTAGTGGGACTAAGTCACCACTAGGGATGACTTAGTCCACTTTGGATTTTCTACAAATTCAAAAGTGGAAATGGAAGCCCACAACCTGCACTCTGCTTTTTGTCAAAAATTCAGATCTAAATCTTCAAAAAACCCTACAAAATAGAAGATAATTTGATTTCTAATGGGGGGTTTGCCTCGGTCAAACCCCTAGTTGGTATTCAAACCTAGCGAAGGACATTTAATCTGTATAAAACCCTAGTCTTAAGTGAGTCTAAGACTAAGAAAAATTGAAATGAGACAAGATCCTATTCTAATGTGTAAGAATAAGACAAGTGAATAGCACTTGAATGATGCAAGAACTCAATGCAAGAAACCCTACAACATTTCAAATGAATGCAAATGACATGCAAAAATGTAATGCAAATCTTAAGTCTAAAGATGGGAAGAAAATGGAAGATGGGATCACTTTGAAAACAAGTCATTAGGTGTGATTTGATGGCTAGTTGCATCTCCTCAACCTAGATTTCTCCATGATTCACCACAGGCATCCATGATCAATCCTTTGCAATGCAAGATCTTGGACAAAAAGTGAGCGTGAAGACCTACAAAAACCTTAGTTTTCTGCCCCTAAGCTTCAACTTTGATGTAGAAATGCTATTGAATCTTCTTGTGAAAGATACTTTGCTCTTGATTTTTGATTGTTGATTTGTGAAAAATGACTAGGAGATGTGAAAAATGACCTAAAAAAAGTATTTATAGGCATTAACACCAAATTACTCATTATTTTAACATCATAGGCCAACATCCCTCACAAATTTGAATTAGGTCGGTGATTTTCCCTCTCAAAAGTGGAAAGCAACCCGAAAAGGACTAAGTCACCACCTTGGGCGACTTAGTCCCACCAAGAATATTTTGGTGGGTTTCATGAAATTTGAGTGGTTTGAGTCGTATTTGTTGGGATCTAAGTCGTTTGTGAGTGAAATAGGCCTTAAGGTCCAAAATTATGAGCATTAGGGGCCTATAAATGTAGTTTTTAAGAGGTGATTGAAACAAGGTGTCTAAAGTAGGACCAAATTTACCACAAAATTGTCTCTTTCTTCAAGAGTATACAATTTTTTATGACACAATACTTATGATGGTGGTGGGTCATGCCTCTTCAATAAGATATGCCTTTTTCTATAGCTATGCCCCTTCATTGGAGGAACGTCCCTTGTTGATTTCTTAACTATTCATAATTATTCTTTAAAGGATAATTAATTCACATTAATATTATCCTTTATAAATTCAATCCCTTTAATAATTTATCCTTATTGCTAGTCAATCTACATTTGATGTTGATCTACATTTGATATCAATCTACTATGTCTCATGTGTAACTCTCTGACTCTAATGATTAGTGCTCCTACATGGATTATGTGGATATAAAATCCCTCGAGCTCCCTTTAGGTTGATAATACTATTTTGCTTGGATTTTTCCTGCACCCCATATATTTGAATATCCTCGGCCCCTTTTTTGAAGAGCTTTGTTCACTATCGCCATAGGTCCGCTACGTGCTCCTCTCAAGGATTTCCTCCTTCGCTTCTCTTCCGAGCCTCGCCATGCTTCCACGTGTCAGTAGCCCAGTCATTTGAAAGCCTAATTCCCTTCACTTCTCAATTGGGCTCCACCCACATGCCATGTAGCACCGTTCCGTAGACACTTTTGTTGGACCCCATAGTCAATGATGGTAACAAAGACTTCTCCACATGTCTTATCCATGGGGATTTTCATCATGAGGAAAGAACAATCAACAACAAGCCCCGCCCTATTGCCACGTGTCCTAACTAATTTTGTGGGTGAGCGACACATGTCTGCACGATGTTTTGTTGCTTCTACGCTAGGACCACCACCATCATTTGTAGAGGATGCATCTAGCTCAAGGTTGACTGCATTCCATGGCTCAAAATATTTTTCTGTTGCAATGGCCTTAGGAAATCATTGCTATGGACATCATTGCTCGTGATGGAGTATTTTCTGTTATTGGTTTTCAAGCGATGGGATTATTTTCTATATATATTGCTTCTTCTTTCTGAAAATGAGTTTAGAATATACATAAAAATTGTGAAAAGACACTAGGCCTTTTGTATTGTTTTAGATTATTGTATAAGACTCATATACTATGCCATTGTTGTTTGGCCTTTCTATTTCTTAGCTATTTGACAAAACATTATACTGTGTCATTACTGTACTAAGTAGTTTATTTGTAGAACTTCTATGATTTCAATATAAGTTTGTTGATTTAGACCATGTCTTTGACTCTTCTTTTTAGTAAATGTGTATGGGAGTTATTTTATGTTATTGGATAAATTATTTAGGATTTTTGTTATTCTGGGACATGCAGATTGCTGAACGGGGCCTTAAATCACATCCAAAAGATAGGTTTACTGTGCCTACATCTACATCTTCGCACATCGCCTTAGTTAGATCTTAATTTTTTTATATTTGCTTCCTTCTTCCATTCCAAAACCCTAATTATAGAAGAAATTGGCTTCTTTAAAAGCCTGGGGGTCACTTAGTTTAGCGCAATTGGTCCCCCCATTAACTGAGTTTCACATAAGGCTACTGCTTGTCAAATTTTGGCATCAATAGTTTCTTTTTCTGGTAGGTTCGGTGGGACTGCTTAAATGCACCTAAACCTAAAGTGGGTGTATGAGCCATCGACCTATTACTAGATCCCAAACAATGAATAACCCTGGCTTGCTATTGCCACCACTAGTAATAGTATGAACTAGAACCCATATAGTGAATGTTTTGGTCCCTCCACCAGCCATGTTGCCAATTGCTAATAGAAATTATGTGGCATGGGATGTCGAAAGCTCCCTTATAGCACCAACAACACCTGCCGTTTGGAGCCCTATCCCATCCTTTGCTTTAAAAGTTGTGTCAAAATTCACTAGGGAAGGCTCGAAAACACCATTTGAACACTTGCAAGATGTGGAAAACGTGTGTTTGGTGCATGGAGTCATTGACCAAAATATAGCGCTAAGGTTTCTCATAGCCTCTTTCAAGGGTAAGGCACTAGATTGGTACCGCATTCTACAAACTAACACTATCGGTACTTGGGATCAGCTCGAAGATCCTTTCTACGAAATATTTTCAAATGATGGAGATCGATCTTCGCTATATCATCAACTGGTGACCATAAAGTAGGCCCCATATGAAGCCATGTCTGACTTCAATGCCTAGTTCCACACAAATTAGCAAAGGATCCATGCTACTATCTACCCTCTGGCCAAGTTGGCATTCATGTTCTACTTGAAATCCATCAGTGTCAACATCTCAATGATGATACAGTCTCTTGGAAGGACCACTTTACTGGATGCATACAACATTGTTGTCAAGGTAGAGAACAATCTGATAGACAATAGAAAGTTTCCACCTTGGCCCACTATGCCTATATTTCCTGACATTTCAGTTCCCACCTAGGAAATAGCATCTACTAGTGTGCCTGCTCCTTCCTAATCCATGTATACATATATCCTAGCACATGATAGAATGTTGCTTCCACATCTAGCTCTTCAAAAGATGAGATGAGCAATGTCAAGGAGTTGTGGAATATCTCAAGTGAAATAACTACCATCAAGCTGAACTACCACACCTTCAAAGCCAACTTACCAAAATTATCAAGGCAAAAGATCTTCCTACTAGAAAAATTAGTTCCAAGGAGGTTCGCGCATAAATCTATAGGCTCAAACAACTAATCAAATAGTTCCAATTCCTACTCCACTACAAAATACTTATCCGAGCTTGAGCAGAGAGTTGACCACAGGGCAAAACAATCTTGTCGATGACATCAATCCTTGGTGCTTCCCCTACGGCGACGCACATATGCCCCGAAACTACTCGTGCGGAAACCTACAACACAAAGTGGTGGAATAACATAGTTAAGGTGCAATGTTAGACCCTAGAGGTTATGTATATGCCTCTCCACAACTGGAAAACATGATACTCACCGCGCAAATGCAAGGAATGTCCCTGGAGCAAGAAACAGATGTAGCTCCCAATCACATGCTCTTCTCATGGATGGAAGAAGAAGAGGCAGTGTTTGCAAACAATGCAACCACCTCAAAAGCCCCACAAGTGCAGTTCGATTACAACACGCTCTAAGAGGAGATTCACGAGAAAACTAGTTGTCTTGTAGCCCAAAAGTTCCTCTGACTAGACTCTTAGTACCTCCCCAATAACGTAGCAACTTCAGTCATGAAGGGAAATTTTTATAACCAAGGCCAAGGAATAGAAGCCTTCAAATCCACCACCATTCAATGTGGTCAAATAGTTGAAAAAATCCTCTACTAATGTGTCCCTTTGGGATATCTTAGCTATTCTAGAGCATAAGTCATTGCTACAGAAGGTCCTTTAGGAAGATGCAATCATTGAGCCAATGAAGCAATCACTCAAGGGAAGGGTCGTTGATCCACCACCTCCTACCAAAGTTCTCAAAAATAGTACAAAAGAAGCCTCTACCAAAGTTAGAGATAAGTCAAAACCCAAGCCTTTTTTCCTAACTCTTATTGTGGATAAAAAATTATTGCATAATTCCATGATTGACTCTGGTGCTAGCACAACTGCCCAAGAAGATAGCTGAAGCCTTAGGACTTGGCTATGAACCTTTAAAAAGGGGGGTTATGCAACTTGATGGGAACAAGGTCAAAACCATAGGTTTCATTAAGAACATCCCCTTGACTCTATTCTCCTACCCTAGTATCACAGTTCCATAAGATATCATGATCATAGACATTCCCCCCATGTTCAGTCTCTACTTATCCTTGGAATTCAATTCAAAGATAAGAAGATATATTTCCTTAGATTGGTCACACTTGATCCTCAGGACCAAGCATGGAGCTAAAATGAAGATAATATCTGAACCTCTACATTTGGAACATGTAGTAGATGAAGCCATTATCAACTTTGAGGCTACTCATACCTCTTTCACCAAAGAGGAAATGTATTGTACCAAGCTACTAGAGGATCAAAAGTGATTGAAGATCAAACTGATTCAAAGGAGGTCCTCTTGAGTGAATACATAGTCACTAATCCTTTTGGTAACTATCATGCCACTGGATTGAGGACTTTGTCATCTATGATGAAGATCAGGTGATCCAGAAGGTTGTGAAGGAATCCGAGAATTGTTCAGCCTTAGAGATATGGACATTGCATTTTGATGGAGCAAGATGCAAAGTTGGCATAGGAGCCAAGATATGTTTGGCATCCCCATCCAATCAAAAGACACTCTAGTTCTTCCACTTCCAGTTTTCTTGTTCGAACAATGAAGTTGAATATGAAGGCCTAGTGCAAGGTCTAAGCCCTGCAGAGTGGATGGCCATCAAGCAAATAATGGTGTTCAGAGACTTTGAGCTAGTGGAAAATCAAGTCCAAGGGATTTTCATAGCCAAGAATGTCTGCATGAGATTCTATAGACATAGATTCTAGGACCTAATTGAGAGATTTGAGGCCTTTAATATCTAGACAGTGCCCAGAGAGAAAAATATAGATGTGGACCACATGACAACAATCAGATCTCAATTTGATCCTACTTCTGACTTAACTCACAACATACACTTTGTACAAGTGATTGTCTAACCAGAAATCCTAGATAGTGATTAGAGTTGGCAAGTGTTCGAAAGTGATGAACACATCGCCTCATTCATCCAACAGTCAAGACAGTTGGCTGAGCAACTCCAACCAAATATTTCTAAGGCCTATGAAGGAAAAATTATTTAGCTAACGTCCAACAAGATTCCAAAAGGATTGGTCACTCTCAAAAACCTATTCAGTTCTGATGAAGCAAGAAATGACAAGAGGAAGTTTGTAGTCGACAAAAGTGACTATGCAAATCTTCCTGGTTGGAGATGGAAGGAGACTTAAGGTCAAAAAAGATGTCCCACATCATGATAAAGAGAGAATCATCCATTTATGTGAGAAATATGAAGGGGTAGTGGCCTAGTCATATGATGAACTCAAGGGATATGATCCAAAAATTATCCAACATACTATAGAACTAACAAAAGGAGCAAAACCTATCTGCCAGAAGCAGAGGCCATTAAATCTAAAGATTGAAACCTTGATGGCACAAGAGCTAACAAAGCTAATTCCGTCCCAAATCGTCTTCTCAATCAATCATAGTAAATGGTTATCTAACTTGGTTCCAGTCTGAAAGAAAAATGGAGACATCTTCCTATGTGTTGACTTCTGGGACTTGAATAGACCATCCCTGAAGGACTACTACCCCTTGCTTTCCATGGAGTCTATCTCACAAATAGTGGCTAGATTAGAGATGTTTTCTTTGTTGGACGGTTTCTCCGGTTACAACTAGATCTGGGTAAAATAGGAGGACCAACACAAAGCAATGTTCACTACCAAGTGGGAAACATTTGCATATGCAAAAATGCCCTTCGGCCTCTCAAATACAAGAGCCACCTTCTAGCAAAAAATGAATATTACTTTTAGGGAATTGATCAATAAAATAATCTCGATCTACCTAGATGATCTTACAGTATTTTCCAAGAATAAGGATGATCATTTTGATCACCCTGAGTTGGTTTTTAAAAAATTCCAAGACTTCAAGATATCCATAAACTTGAAAAAATGTGTTTTCAAAGTGTCATAAGGTAAAATATTGGGACATGTAGTGTCCAAAGATGGAATTGCAATCAATCCAGAGTGGGTGAAGGCAATTAGAGAACTTCCCCTTCTAGTCAATAAGAAGGGAGTTCAATCTTTTCTCAGAAAGGTAAATTTTATGAGAAAATTCATTTCTAATTTTGCAGGTTTAATTAGGCCTATCACCCTAATGCTAAAAAAGGACTAGTTGTTCAAATGGACAAAGGAAGCTACATAAGCCTTTGAAAAGGTTAAGGACGCTATTTCTTTAGCTCCCATGCTTGTAAATCCAAACCTATCAAAGGACTTCATAATGTATGTATTTAGTAGCAAATCTAGCATCACTATTGTTTTGACCCAAAAGGATTATGAAGGAAATGGAGAACATTTGATAGAATTTTACTCCTGGACCTTAAAAGATTATGAGATGAACTAGAACTTTTTCGAAAGGAAAGAATTCACCATTATTAAGGGACTCAAGATGTTCAACCACCTCATATCTTGGAACAAGGTGATTGTATATGTCTCGCATTCTAGTGTGCATGAGTATATCGTGGAAGGAGAAATCACCAAAAAGAGGGCCAATTGGATCACTAAGATATCACTTAAGAGCACTCCTACAAAGATATCCCTATGGGATTTACTCCAACATTCACCTACCTATCACACTATGCTTCAAACAACCTTACAACAATTTCCTATAACTTCTAATGCACAACCAAATAAAATAGTAGCCATAATTCAAGGATTGAACACTGACATTGTTTTCCACCAAAGGGAACTTTGGAAATGCAAAAAAAAAATGATGCTTTCATGACCATTGTTCAATATAATATGAAAGGGATAAAGATAACCCTTGTTGACAATGGTTCAACCCTTAATGTGTGTAATGGAAAGCTTAATTGGATAGGCTTCTCGTGGATAGATAAAAAATTCAACCTGATTCTTAATCTATTAAGGGCTTTGAAAATGAAGAAAAGAAACTGCTTGGTGTGATCACTTTACCTAAATTACAGTTGGAGTGGCCACATTGCAAACACCGATCCATGTCATGCCTCCTAATCTTTCATACAATCTTCTTTTAGGAAGAACATGGATTCATGAGATGAATGCAATGCCTTGAACTCTTCATCGTAAAATGAAATATATTTACAATAACACAGTCCACATAGTTGATGTTGATCATGAGCCTTATAGTATCTTACAACATGAGAAAAACAAAGAGAACCCCTTGAACACCTTAGCACCAACCACACAAGCGAAACCTATGCAACAAAATTATAAAGAAAAACACATTGACGAAGTCACAAAGCTATTAGAAGATGATTGGGGTTCCCTAGATTTTGAACATACATTCATGGGTGAGTTCAAGATCATAAATAAAGATTCCAATAAGGCATATGAAAAAGTAGTCATGTCAACACACAACTCAGAAGACCTTTTGGATGCATCTGCCTCAACCACTCTAGAACAAAAGCCAACAAATTACACAACAACCTTTAACAAACACAACAACAAACAACCACCTAATTCCAAAGCAATGAAAAATATTTATGGATGAGGTTATGAACTTATGAAGCAACTTGGCTATAGTGGAAAAGGATGTGGTTCTCACGAACAAGGTATCCACAACCCTATAGATCCTATCACACAACAAACAACTCATGGCCTTCGTTATTTTCCTTTAATAGAAATCGCCAAGCCTTTACTCAACGTCAACACTCTCACACAACATTCTTCTAAGACAAATTGCAGCCACAAATTGCAGCCCCTTGATGTTAGTGTGTTCTCACCATTTAAGAACTACTTCAAACAGCAAAGGACTATATGGCTCTCTGAAAATCCTCAACTTGACATTGGAAGGGAAGAGTTGGCAACACTTGCCAGCAAAGATTTTGCACAAGCTTTGACTCCTAATAACATTGCAAGTGGTTTTAGAAAAACAAGAATTTGGCCATTAGATTGACATGCACTTGACTTGGATATGGGGCCAAGCCAAGCTTTCGTGGTTGAAGAGGAAGGAACGACATTGGGAGCAGAAACTGAGGGTGATACAGCTGATGAAGAGGCACAGTTCATGGTAGCGGAGACTTGTTTGAGGATAGCAGGTTGGAATGAGGAACAAATTGGACAATTTGTGGAAACCTTTTCTGCAAACATTCCCCCAAATCTAGAAAACATTGAGGCAACAAAAATTCAACAAGAACCAGCAGTTCGATCATGTAATCAGGCATCTGAAAATGAAGAGAGTTTGAATCTGCCATCTAAATTTCAAGATGCAGCTTTGAACCTAGGGGTGCATCTAAATTTCACTCAAGTGGATGAAGGGTTGTCCATGCCATCACCACCGAATGTTGATCCTGAAGATGTCATCCATTACTTCACAACTGGGAGAAATTGGGAGGCTGAAAATGATGAAGAGGATGGACTCGATGGTAATGACTCAAGTGATGAAGAGGCTGACTATGTGCCATGCACACAAGTCAATGATCAACAACCAGCAGGCAGCAGAAGCACTTTTTTGCAACTCCCAATGCAACGAGTGCGCCAATCATCTAACAGAGGTCGCAATGGGGTCCTACGCCTTAGTAGGCAGTCTCAAATTTTGACATCGGATGATTTCTTCAATTTGTTGAATGAACAAGAGGCACAGAAGCAAAGAAACCAAGAATTGCAACAAAGGAAAAGGGAGCAAATGGCTTAAAGGAATGTAGAAAGAGAAGCAATCCTCGCATAGAGGGAGGCAAACATATTGGAGCGTGCTGCAAAAAAACATAAAATTGCAGAGGAGAAACTGAGGCAGCGACATGAAAAGGAGCTTCAAAGGGAGCAAGCAAAGATTGCTAGACAGTTGAAGGAAAACCAAAAGCAGGCAGAAAGAGCAGAAAGAAACAGAAGTAAGAGTACTCCTACAACTCCTCTTCCAAGTCAACATCCAATTTTAAGGGACATGATTAACATTTTGTCTCCAGCCTTTGCAGCTCTTAGTAGCCTACAAAATGGGTCTTCTGAAGGCTGCTCTCCATAGTTACAGCTAACTCCAAAGGCAAATCATTCATTGCTTGCTTGTATAGCAAGTGCCATACAAAACAATCTGCAGTCCTTAACATCTTCTCCAGTTGACACGGAGTCAGTTGACCCCCAAGGACACACCACTTCATAATCAGATCTGTGGATGTCTGATTAGGATTTTTTGTTGTCAACTTTTTGACCTCGAAGTGTGCTAGAGTTTTTTTTGTAAAACTAAATGCTAGTCTATTGTATTGGACAACCAAAGGATACTAGTTTGTTGTATTGGATAGCCAAAGGATACTAGTGTCTAATTTTGTAGAACTAAATGGTAGTCTGTTCTCAACTTATCTAATTCGATGTGTTCCAATGTGTTTTTTGTATATATGAAGACTCCTTGTCTTCTTTCCAAGTTAATGATCTATACTTTTGTGATTCGAAATCAGTTTTGTGTTTGTTGTATTCATCTATCATTGATGTGATTTAAAAATATGACTCACTAGTCTATTCAAGTTCTATGTTTTCTAAATAATGCATTTGGTAAAAGTTTAAGACATTATAATTAAAGCTTTGTATTTTTCCTTACATCACACTTTTTGAAAATTTTAACTTAATAATTCAATAAGTTTCTATGTATTTTCTCACATCAATTTATTTTGAAAATTCTAACTTCACATATGTGTTTGTTTGTTGCATAGATATATATATATAACTATACATCTATATGTAGCATATCCATAAATTGTAACTGTAAGTGTAAGTGGAAATCAATCTAATTCTAAATTGTAAGTTTACAATGAATAAGTAAATCCCACCATAAATCAAATCCCATTGTTCAGGTTCATGAATGAACATCATAAGAAAAAAGAACATCATAAATGAACACAATGTCTACTAGGTCACAGCCAAAGTAAACTCTTGAAAGACTTGACCGGAAATGTCATCATGCAAATTGACTTGCTCTTTACAACCTCCCTAGTTGTGTATACATGCATACATATATACATATATTTATATATATGTATGTACATATATACATACATACATACATACATACATACATACATACATATGTATACACAACTAAGTATATGCATACATATAACTATACATCTATATGCAACATATCCATAAATTAATCTATTTGAAATTATAAATTTTTGAACACATACACTTGGAAATTAATCTAATTGTAAATTGTAAATGTAAGTTTACAATGAATAATAAAAATGAACATTATAAATGAACACAATGTCTATCGGGTCACAGCCAAAGTAAAGTCTTGAAAGACTTTACCTGAAATGTAATCTTACAAATTGACATGCTCTTCACAACCTCCTAGCCATTTGACATGCCTGCCACAACAAACAAATATAATACAACAAACAAACATGGACAATAGTTATTGAAATAAATAAAAAGATATACTAGTTAGTAAAAAATATAGAACAATAATTGAAACTTAGAACAATTTGAACAAAAAATCCTTAATTATTTGGTGTGTTGACAAACACAATTACCAAACTGCCCACCATGAACATTGTTGCACCACCTCTCCTTGTTCTCCCATGCCTGCAAGAAAAGATTTACAACCATGGGTAGTCACAACCGAGGCTAGTAACATACAAACATCATATGACCTTTGAAATAATGCATGTACAACAACACATAATTAATCAAGTTCAATTGCGAATATAGTAGTAGAGGAGAAAATTTGTGAATGCCACTGGCTGCTATCCCTCTTATTTAGAAATTTGAATTTGACAATTGAATGCATTCAATTTGATTGTTGTGTTTCAAATATGAATTTGTTATAGCATTTGAATTTGTAGCTGCCAGTTACGTAGGTTTTTAGAGATGATATGACTGAATTCTGCACTATATTTGGATTGGATGTTCATTTGGGAAGCCTTATATATCTGTGATTTTTTGCAGGTTTGCATGCATGCATAGAGTCATACAAACATATGCATACATGCAAACATTCATAGAAACATAAGCATACATGCATGTATTCATATAAACATATACATACATATAAATTGCAGAAAATCAGTAATATACATTGCAAAGCAGAAAAAACACCTAAATGTGTCACTTTTAACATCTAATTAAAACTCTTTTATCATTCAAATCCGCTCAAAATTGAATGGGTCTAATTCACGTTAGCACCTTATAGAATCATTTTGGCGCCCATTAAAAATCACTCCTACATATTAATCTCCTTACTAAAGCACCAGACACCAAACACATTACACCCCAATTAATCTTCATTTGGGGTCCGATTGATGCATATGACTAATGTTTTTTGTGGGTATCCCATTTTGTTCACTCATTTTACCATGCACTCTCTTTATGTTTTGTACATGCAGCACACATACATACACACACACATATATATATATATATGCATAATATGTATATATGTATATGTGCATAAATACATACATACATACATACGTGTATATATGCACATACATACATACACACATACATATATGTATGTATGTAATAATACTTGCTCTATACATACATATATATGTATATATGCCACACATACACATACATATATATGTATGTATGTCTTCTGTCTGTCTTATACATACATATATACATATATATATATAAATGTGTGTATGTATATCTTATGTGCATACATAGATACATGCATACATATATATAACACATGGCGAAAAGGAGTGTAAGAGGAATGATTTATTTCATAAAAAAGCAGTAATAATTTTGACATCATTGAATAAACCCTTAATGGGTCGTGAAAGATGCAGAAGAAAATGAATAACCAGTACCATTGTTTGTATTTTGAAAGGATAGGCAAAGGATACACACATATACATCGATTTGTTGAATGAACAAGAGACACAAAATGTAAAATGACAAATATATGTATGGTAGCCTGCTGTATGTGCAATGGAAAGTACAAAAATATAAACAAATGCTAGAATGTATAAAGTAAGAAGACACTACATAAATGAAAATAACTATAAGTACCTACCTGATACTTGGGATATTAGATCTGAATGTGCAGATGATTCTTGTCGTTGCTTTCAATACATACATACATATATACATGTATGTATGTATGTGCACATACATACATACATACATACATACATACATACATTTTTGTAATATGAAAGATGCAGAAGAAAATGATTAACCAGTACCATTGTTTGCATATTCAAAGGAGAAAGATGTTAGATGTTACCTGAGGCCTGCTGTATGTGCAATGGAAAGTAGAAAAATATAAACAAATGCTAGAATGTAAAGTAAGAGAGACCATAGCAAATAGAAAATAACTAAGGTACCTACCGAGACTTGGGATATTGGGGGAATAATAGGAAGGATGGCATCGTTTGCTTTCAATACATACATACATATATACATGCCTTGTATGTATGTACACATACATATATGTATGTATGTATGTATATCGTCTACATACATACATACCACATGTATATACATTATGTACATACGGTATGTATGGTATGTATGTATGTACACATACAGACATACATATATACATACATACATGTATGTATATATGTATGTTTGTATGTGTACATACATACATACCATACATACATACATATATACATGTATGTATATATGTATGTTTGTATGTGTACATACATACATACATATATGTATGGTATGCCCATGTGTCATACATGCAGCATATGTAATAAATATGTATGTATGTGTACTGCTCTATACTATATATGCATATATGTATGGTATGTATGTATGTGTACATACATACCATACATATACCGTATGTACATACCATACATACATATATGTATGTATGTATGTATTGGGTTTTCATAAATGTGCGCAAGAAATTAACCAAGGGTTTCATAATAATAATTCCTCCTCATGAGGAATACAGAAGTGCGTTTTCAGATAGATGCAAAATATTCCAGGCAAGGGTTTCATGAGATTAATTCCTTAAGCACACGAATTTGGAAAAAGCCAAGCAAGGGTTTTCACGAATTCGTTTTGAGATAGATGCAGAATATTCCAAACAAGGGTTTCATGAGATTAATTCATTAAGCACCTGAATTTGGAAAAAACCATGCAAGGGTTTTGACAAATACATATTTATTTTTAATGGGTTTGTCAATTTATGCCCAAAGTGACATGGGTTTTTTATAGACATGTGTTCAAACCCACGAAATTCCTGATCATTTATGGAGACAAAATCATGAGACAATCGACTTTACCAGGTCATATTTAATCATTTAACCACAATAAAACCCGTATTTGGAAAAACAAAGCAAGGGTTTTCACAAACCCACGAAATTCGTTATCATTTATGCAGACAAAATCATGATACAATCGACTTTACCACGTTGTGAGCGCGCGGTAAAATGAGGACAAGAAATTATTTTATCCCAAAAAAAAACCCGTGTGTATAACGCCAGTACCATGACATTAGCAAAATAAAACAGCACATGGCGAGAAGCGTGTAAGATGAATGATTTATTTCATAGACAAGCAGTAATAATTTATCAATCATCGAACAAACCCTTCACGGGTCTTAATCATCGAATAAACCCTTCACGAGTCATGAAAGATGCAGAAGAAAATGATTAACCAGTACCATTGTTTGCATATTCAAAGGAGAAAGATGTTAGATGTTACCTGAAGCCGTGCGCACGTGCAGGAGTTGTGGAGAGCCGTCGCCATCCACATCCTTCTCCATCGCCGGGAAGCTTCCAGACAGAGCGCACGGTAAAGCGAATGAATAGGATGGGATACCCACAAAAAAAACATTAGTCATATGCATCAATCGGACCCCAAATAAAGATTATTTGGGGTGTAATGTGTTTGGTGTCCGGTGCTTTAGTAAGGAGATTAATATGTAGGAGTGATTTTTAATGGGTGCCAAAATGATTCTATAAGGTGCTAACGTGAATTAGACCCATTGACTTTTGAGCGGATTTGAATGATAAAAGAGTTTTAATTAGATATTAAAAGTGACACATTTAGGTGTTTTTAAAAAAAAAATTTGGTGGTTATATTTAGCGGGTACTAGGACGTTAGGTGACGGCAAGCAGACGATCTAAAAGAGGTCTTTTTGACCTCCGCGCGCATATCAGATGCTACCCCACTCTACCGAGTTGCCCATAAGCCAAAACCTTAGTTATAAGATCTTAACTCATGTGCGAAAAAAACCCATAATTTTTTTTCCCGATTCGACATACGGTTTGAATTCTACAGTTGCGCGAAGTTAGCCTTGGTGGATACTGGGTCTTCTCCCCTAGTCTTTTCCTTTTCACACAAGCTTTAACCATCCAAAAGAAAAGATTGTTTGAGCATACCTTTCCTCGAATTCCAAAAAACAGTGACACGTGTCCTAGATATGTGCAACAACAAAAGAGTTTCTTCATGCAGAGGTAATTTCAAATTCCCACAATCACCATTGATTTCTAAAGATCGGCATACGGAAAATTCACTTCAGCAATTCACCGACGGAAAATTCACCATCAACAATTCACCGCTGGAAAATTCACTGTCGTGACAATTCATCGCATGAAAAATTAATTGCATAAATTTTTGACGGATAATTTTCCATAGTGGTGAATTGCTGGTGGCGGTGAATTTTCCCGCGTTGAATTCTTGATGGTGAATTTTCTGTCGATGAATTGCTCGCAGTGAATTTTCCTAAGCCCTAAAAATCAATGATCCACATTTAAAATCAAGAACGAATACCACTAGTCGCGTGTCCAAGCATGTGTGAGAATTGATGATGGATTTGATCCGCAAATACCTAAATTTTTGTATGTAATGGCTTAATTGCACATTCCCAATTCATTCAATGCATAAAGCGAGAATTGTAGAGTGGTCTTGTTGTGAATTTCTGAATGAGCTAGGGTTTTTGCAATCATTTCTAGGGTTCATGACAATCCTCACACTAGTAAGGAATTTCAAGGTTTTTCTCTATGAATTGAATTCAAAAAGATTATCTTTAGATTCAAGGAAGTAATTTAGGGTTTGAGAAACTGTAAATTGTTATAATCTTCAAAGAAAATATTTGTGATTTCTTTCTGAAACATTAAAACTCTAGTTTAGAAAACCTAGTTCTAAATTTTATTAAGACATGGTTGGAACTTCAAGAGGGGTAAAAAAGGGGATTGGATGAGGAAATTATGGATCAGCTACCAGGGTCTACAAAATGGCCTAGGGTTGGACAGGGGTTTGGAATTTTGTTTGATATAATTACAGACAAAAATTATTGTTGCAAGGATGCCATAATTCCAAATCATGCTTATACCCTTTTCAAATATTGTTTCAAGAAGTGCTTTGTTGATAGACTAATTTCAAGCATCTAGAGAATGGGATTGGGGAAATTGGTATGCCATAAAGTTTTTATCAATGTTGATCTAATCAAAGTTGTGGCTAGGGCATACAATCCTAGTACTAGGGGCATTGTTAATAGCAAGGGGGTTACTCTACTAACTCTGGATAAACAATTCATTTGTGATGTTTTTGGTTTGGACATGAATGCTCAATTACTCATTGATTTAGGGGCATTTGAAAAGGGAGTATCACAGGTTGAGAGACAGATATAGGGTAAAGTGGCTACCTAGTTTCAGGCCTAGAGGGCCAAACAAAGAAACTCAAAAGCTTACTGGAGGTGACCTAGAGCCATTCAATTATGATATGTTTGAAGATTATTTTAAGAAGACTTATTTTTCTCTATGTTAAGTAATGGGAATTGATTGTAGGACTCAAATGCTTGTAAAACTAATGGGTATCAACACAAAGTTGTGTCACACTTTAGGCCAACTTATCAACACAAGTGAATTTAATTATTTTTAACTAAAAATTAATTTTCTTTAAACATATGATCTTGTAAGATTCATTCTAGCTAAGTTATATATGTCCACAACTTTTCCAACTAAAATTGTTGGCTAAATACATATATAGCACCACTTTGAGTGCAATTTACGAAAAAAATAAAATTATTTGAAACAATTGATGTTTCAACAATTTCTACTTGTGCAAAAAAAAATTAAAATATAAAAATACCCTTCTGTAGATCCATAAGTTTAGTTTTCAATATATATATAGTTTAATTATTATTTATATTTTCCTTTTTATTTTTACTAAATGTAGGTTATCAGCACAAAACATTAGGTTGATTACCATGTCAAGGAAAAGTAGTAAAACTTATTAGAAAAATTTGAAAAAAAATATGATGCCCTAGACACAAGAATCTATATCAAGATGGTATAATTTTTTGTCTATTATAGATAAACAATTAATATGAAAGTTGACGTCGATTGGAAACTACTAAGTTTTAATACATGCACTGTAATGTCCCCTTTTTCAGCATGATCTTGGTTGATGATGGTTAGCCTATTACTCAGACTCTCATAGGCTGATAGTTCTTGGTTAGGGAGTTAGTGGCTATTTTGGTGGGTAATTGATGTTCCCACTCCTTCATTCCAGTTGCAAGCATCTGTAGCGCAGTGTTCGCCAACTTCTGACGGCACAAAAAAATATTGAGCTTGGAGAGAGTTATGATTATTTAAGTGGTTAAGTTAATTATTTAACTTAAATGGAATATTATAAAGTCAATTTGACTTTATAAAAAAAGATTAAAAAATCACTTAAATAAATCTAAAAGTGACTTAAGGTTTATAAAGCAATAAATTAAATTGCTTAAGTGACTCAAAAGGTGCACCCACTTCAAAGATTTAATTTATAACTATTGAAAAGGTAATTAAATACATTTTAATGTATTTAAATGACCAAAAGTGCATTTCTCTTCAAGAAGTGCGTGCCTCTTTGCATAAAAGGGAGAAATTGCAAATCAAACTCATCTTTGATCATTTGACTTTGCATAATTTATTCTTCTCTGTGGATTTTTGTCTGAGGACAAGGGTTTCAGGAAAACCTTCATTGAAGAGTGTCAATTCTTCATTGAATCTGTAATTGTGAGGTCAGTGGAGATACCAAATGAAATTAGGATTACCCTGGCGAGAGCTTCCATCCAAGTTCATCCATGGCTTCATCGATTTCTTTCAAAGAATTTCCAATGGAAATAAGGCGAGGGTTTCACTTCTTTGACGACTCTTCCTCGCAAAATGCCTGATCCGCAAAGGACTCAGATCTCTTCAAAAAGCTCACTTTGTTCTTGTTTCCAAGGTAATTCTTGGGAATGGATTTCCCTTGTGCCAAAACGCCTTCATTTTAATGTTTCTTGCATCCCGGCTTCTAGCTTCTACAATTCACTTGCCTAAATTTCCGTGCCAGATAAATCATTTTGTAGTCTTCTGAATGGCTTTTGGATTTGGTTTTCAAGCCACCTTCTTTGGCCGGGTAAACCGGAACACTTCATTTCCAATTAACTGGATATCCTAATGCTTTCAGAATCCTGTAATCTCTTTTTAGTTCTCGGGCCATTTAATACCATTTGCACTTCCATTCTTTAAATTTTACCTCAGATTTGAGTTTTATGAGCATTTAGGCGAAATTGCCCCTTCTACTTCTCTCTAGAAATTTCTCTAAAAAGAAAAAAAAAAAAAATTTAAAAAAAAAAGCAAAAATATAGGTGTTTGGGTTGGGAGCCAGCAGGGCTCATCACATGCACATTTTAATATTTATTTAAAAATATATATTTATCAAAATTGGAAATAAATATATCCATGCCCTAAAGTTTCAAGTTATAAATACACAAAAAAATTGAAGGAAAACAAATAAAATTTACTATATAAAGATTGATGTCTCATGTAACTTCACTTTTCAGCATTTTATCAACAACTAAATTACAGTGTAAATTTATAAAAAATATATTCAAATATTTGTTAATGTTTTCAAAAAAAATACAAATAGAAAATAACTAAAATATAAATATTTTATTAGTTAACATCATTTCAAAATTCAAAACATGTATATCACTTTATAGTGATTCTAGTTTAAAAGTTGGATCGGTGTTAGTTGATTCCTTTTTAAAAGTGTGACACAAATTTGTACTTTTACCTTGATGGTTTTGGTCGTTCACATCCAGAGCAGGGATGTAAATAGGTTATATGATTATACAGGATATGTTGCAAAGGAACTCCATAAGACTTTGAGTTCCCTTATCAAGGATTCCAATATTGTCCACATTAAGTGGCACTCCTTGTTGTATCATGTATTTTATTATGCTACAAGAAAATTTGGGATAAAAAATTGAAGGTCAGAGCTTTAAATGAACATGGAGATGTGCTCCCTATTCAAGAATGCGTATACATTTGGGACAATTGGGACAATAATTGTGAGACTTCCAATTATTGCATCGTTGAGAGATATTTTTTAGAAGTGTCCTTAGGAATTTGGGGTTTACTATTAATTGGGGTCTCTTAGAGGAAATAAAGAGGTGTTTGAGGCCAAGGTAGCTCAAACTAGATTTGGGACCACAATTGGGTACTCCATTCTCATCAGGGTTTATGGTTCCCTAGTGGCCCCACATATTTTTCCAAAATCAATCCTTGATAGAATTGCATACTTAGAAATAATCTAGCAACTGAATGAGGTGGATAAGACTCATTTTAGAAATTACAAGAAACATGCAATTTTTCCTTCCGCCCTCATTTTTCTAACTTCATGGTAACATCCAAGGAGGGGGTGGAATTAATTCTTAATAAATTGTTACAATACTGTATGAAGTTTGATAAGGTAAAAAAAATTGATCATGAGCATTTCATTCACAATGTTAGGACACAATATAGATTCTTAGTTTGATCCTATTGAGGATCTAATCAGATATTGCCCCTCTACTTCAAAAGCTATGCAAATCAAGGAGAAATAAGTCAAAATTTAAATTGTTGAGGAAAGAAGGAAGGGTGTGGATCCTTCTTATAAAGGAGTGTATAGATATCCATGATCCAATCTTGAGAATAATGATGATGTTGGATGATACAACCAACCTATTGGAAAATGTGTCATTGAAGATTCCACAAAGGGATGAACCTGGTCCCTCTTCATATCACACAGTCGAGCAAAAAATATCAGAGAATATTGCACCTCTGCAACAAGTAGCTCCTCCCACTGGGCCTTTAGTTGATTATCCAATTGACCCTATTAAATTTTAAAAAGATTTGAATTTACTTCAGGTGATGCACCCTCCTAGAAGGGTCATTGCAAAAAGAGCATCTACTTATAAGAAGATATTTTTTGATACTGGTGATTAGGTGGTGGATGATGTAATCATGCTCTAATTCATGGAGGATGACAAGTTCATCACCATAAGAGAATTTAGGGAGTATGTTTTAAAAAAAAGGTGAGGAGTTAAACCAAACTTTAGATAATCAAACTCTCACTAAGGATAAAAGAAATGAAGTCATCACTTAGTTTTGGGACAAGGTAAACAAGAAGATGGTGGACATGACACCTGAAAAGGAAAGAGAATTTGTGAAGAAGGGTGGCTGCTTGTTAATACCAGGTTGGGATATATCATTTGCAATTACATTTGATACTATTAGAAGACAAGATGGAAATAATCCAGTGTTAACATTAGAAGAACAAGCTAAAGCTTTATATTTTGGCTCAATATTTAACCCAAGGCATGAAACCCTAGCCATCTAGTCAATCTTCCTTGAGACCAACAAACCAAAGGTCATTGATGACACAAATGATTTGACTGGAAACTTGATTGTCACAAGAATAATTGATACTAGTGCCTTGTAAGTTGTCACACTGGTAGTCAATTCAATTATGTTCACAGAAGCCAAAGTCCAAAAATTAGAGGCTAATTTGGAAAAAGTTAATAATGAAAACCTAAAGCTACAAAAATAATTGAAGGATTGCTACCACCTCCTTAATTAGAGGTAAGTGAGATAAAAGATGAAATGATAACACTAAATGTTGAGATCAGACAATTGAAAAGGGAGCTTCATAAGAGGGAGGATGTGGAATTGAAAACAAAAGGGGATCAACATTTAAAACTCTCTAAGATGATTGAAAACTTTTTTTGTCATAGGTTGTCATGCATTTTGAGTCTCTTGAGGAAACATGGAATGGGTATAAAGGATTCATAACACCCTGTATCACTCATATCATCTTGAAGAATAGACCACACGGAATCATTGATACATGGAGTCCCAGGAAGGATATGATTAAAAGGATGATGTTGGTGTTAAATTTTGATATATATGCCCCAAAGAAATTGAAATTGATTTCTGATTCTTTAGAAGGAATTGAAGACAACATGATTATACACCAAAGTTTCCAATTAGGCATGGAAATTTTTCTTGAAGACTTTGATGACATCAAATATAATCTCATGCCTAACATAATGAATGAGGGTGAGATGAAGGAGTATAAAGAATGGAAGAATGATTTTAGTAGTATATTGCCTCCCATAATTAACCCTCTTATTGAAGATGGAGTTTAAAATACTAATAAGAAGATAAGTGTAAAAATATGGGGGGCCAAAAAGGGGTCTTAAGTGGCTCCTTCTTTTTCTGAAACCAAGAAATATTGACCTTGGATGAGAAATTGAGGATAGTTACACTCAAAATTTTAAGATGCAACAAAAACAATGTAGCAAGTTCTCTGATTCTTCTTCTAAACTACTAATTTGTTTTGAAAATGGTATAGATTAAGGGGTTGAAAAGAGGGAGCCATAGAAATTGGTATTGTTTTTTTCAAAAAAACATAACATAACAACTTTTGTGGCTCCCTCAAAAGGTTAACTTTTTTTTTGGTATTTTTAAAATTGCTTTAGTGAGAAATTAGCTAACAACATGTAATTTATGCCTGATTTTTCTAATAATTTTTTAATGAATATTTGATTTTTTACTAATTTTCAAAGTGGACACATCCTTAAAAATAGAATTTTGGTCGTGCTAACCCTATAGATTTTGAAAACTAATTGAAAATATATTTTTTGAAATATGTGTAGAATAGAGTCTAGTTTCTAAAAATGTAATTTATTTGAAACTTTAATGAACAATTAATTTATAATGAAAAAAAATACCAAACACTAGTTTTTGCCAAAAATCGGACACACAAACAAAAGAAATTAAAGATGAAAGGCTTAACATTGTTAAAATGTGAAAAAAATTACATCGTTAAATAGCTAAGAGAGAGCCTAACATTACCTAGGTGTTCAATTTTTTTGACCTTGAAACACATGAAAACTTGACGGTTAGCATGAACGTGATTATATGAAATCTTGTAGAATATGCAAAAACACGTCTTTGGACGTTGGGAAGGAACTCCAAGCCTTTAGGTTGGTAATCTAATACAAATACCAAGCATAAGGCTTGGGGATTCCCAAAGCAAGAAATAACACAAGTGCATGATAATGCGCTGGCATTATTTCATGGTTTTGACTTTTTTTTGCAATTGTGCTCAAGAGTTTCCTAAGCAAGATATAACACAAGCACATTATTTCTTGCTTTGTGTTAAATGCTAGTCTATTAAATGTATGTATATATATTTGTATGTGTGTATGTATGTATGCTTGTATGACATGTATGTATGTATGTATGTATGTATGTATGTATGTATGTATGTATGTATGTATGTATGCCTGTATCTATGTATGCATGTATGTATGTATCAGTGTATGTATGTATGTATGTATGTATGTACGATTGTATGTACATATATATGTATGCTTGTATGTATATAAGTATGTATGTATGCATGTATGTATGTATGTTTTCTTATATGTATGTATGTATTTAGAGGGAGGCAAAATTTTAAGAGAGAGAGAGAGAGAGATAGAGTTGTCTAAGTAGGGTGGGAGGGAGAGATGGAGGGAGAGACATGAGAGAGAGAGAGAGAGGTAGAGAGGTAGTGAGAGAGAAAGACCTAAGAGAGGGAGAGGAGGTGGGAGGGAGAGACACAAGAGAGAGGGAGGTGGAGAGAAGGGGCTGGAGGAGAGGACACATCTGTGTAGGGTGGGAGGGATAGAGGGAGAGAGAGAGAGATAGGGAGAGGGGGTGAGAGAGACAGGGAGAGGGAGAGAGAGGGAGAGAGAGGGAGAGAGAGTTATCTAGGTAGGGTGCCAAAGGGAGAGACTTGAGAGAGGGGGGATGGGAGAGAGACCTGAGGGATAGGGAAAGAGAGGGAGTGCAAGAGAGAGGGAATGGGAGAGAGAGGTGAGCCTAGGGAGTGGGGAGAGAGATAGGAGTGAGAGAGAGAGAGAGAGAGAGAGGGAGTGAGAGAGAGACCCGAGAGAGGGAGAGGGTGCGGGAGGCAGATACCTAAGAGAGAGGGAGAGAGGGAGTGGGAGTGGGAGAGATGTGTTTGGAGTGAGAGGGAATTATCTAGGTAGGGTGGGAGGGATAGAGAGAGAGAGAGAGAATTATCTAGGTAGGGTGCCAAAGGGAGAGACCTAAGAGAGAGAGGGGGGTGGTGTTAGGAATTATATGCAGAAAATATCAATTAAATGCAAATAAATATTAAATAGAGTAATGAAAAACACATAAATAATAACAACGAGAGACAATATTTAACTTGGTTCACCCAAACTCGAGCTACATCCACCAATAAGGAGTCCAATATTATTATCTAGTAAATCAAACCGATTACAACCAGTAATCCTTGCAACTCAATACCACTGCAAATGCTACAATACAATGTCAATAGAAACCCAAACCCTTAGCCTTTTATCAAGACTTATGTCGGTTACAAAAATAGGGTTTTTAATGTCGGCCAATAGAAAAATAACACCCAACGCCTTTATAAAATAATAAAAAATCGTGAGAGGTTTCAGGGGTGCTACCCCTCAACCCTACCTTCTATTGCGACGGGGAGCGTGCCAAGGGTGCTTCCCCTGGACCCCTCAAGGGGTGTTGCCCCTTGACCCCGTCTTGGGGGCAGTGCCCCCAAACCCCCGTTAAATAATTTGGGGGGAAACCACACCGATAAAAGTGGGGACCAACAGGTGGGAGGGAGTGGGAGAGAGATAGATGGAGTGAGAGGGAGACTTGAGAAAGGGAGAGAAGGTGGGAGGGAGAGATATGAGAGAGAGGGAGAGGGAGTGAGAGTGGGAGAGAGGGGGTTGGAGTGAGAGGGACTTATCTAGGTAGTGTGGGAGAGAGAGACCTGAGAGATAGGGAGAGTGATGCAAAGTAAGGAGGAAACACAATAGGGTTGTTCAAGAATTCACAACTTGGGTCTTGAATTGACTCACAAAAACCCCATAATAGGAATAAGCCTTTAAGGTTTTCAACTTGTACTTTAGGTTTTAGATCTCTATATGAACTTGTTTAGGCATCTAACAAGATAAAAATTGATTAGGAAAACACAATTAGACCAACTCATGGACCAACAACCCCATCCAAGGACAATTCCTTCAGTCTATCGCTTAAGCCTTGTAGGTCTCCAAATAGGACTGTCATAACTTTTTCCCCAAATTAAGCACTAAAACCCAAATCTATTTTCACACTTGAGTGCCTTTTGTGCTTGCTTAAAACATAATTTGAAATGGGTATTAAGTCCTTTGAAACAAGAGCATCAAAATATTTTGTCTCAGTTCAAACTAGGCCTAATTAGGCTTTGGTGCATACAGGGCTTATTAGTTTTGCTATTTCAAAGTTCATTTTCTCATAACAAACATTACTAACTACCTTTAATGAGCTTTCTCGTGCTTTAGGATCCATCAAAAGTCCCTTTTAACCTGTTCTTTATCAAACCCTAAGCTATAACTACCTTGATTGCTCTATTTTCAAACTATTATATAGAATTTGTAGGCTAGGGCATCAAGATATTTGCTTGAAACTTCACCTACTGACCTTATGACTTAGGAATCTCTTAGAATATGTAAAAACCAATATACACACCCATTTTCAGGAGCTATCAATGAATTGAAATGAAGAAATGCATTTTTAAAGACTCATTGTTACCCTAAGTAGGGGTTTTGACCCGTCCAGGCTAAAATCAACATAACTTTCTTCATACATGGTTAAATTGAATGAAATAAAAACAAAAACAAGGTAGACTCAGAGTGCTAACCATCCAATATGATTTCAAGCCACTGTCAAGTCGTACAGCTAGTACATCATCATGAAAAGAAGGAAAAAGTGTAGGAAACATAGTTATTTCTTATTAATTTCATCTTCAAAGTACATAATATCATTTCCCACCATCTTCCAATGATTGATTAAGGCTATTTATGCCTTTCACATTTTTCCCCACGTTTTCCAACTAATTTGCTAACTACCCAACTGACTAACCTTACATCTTCCTTATTTTTCATTTTTTTTCACTTTGGCATATTTGACAATTTTTACAAAATTTGGACAAATGAATACAACTGACCTCCTGTGACTCCAAAATGACTCAATTACATGGAAAATGGTCTCATAAGACCTTATTTAATGCAAAAGTCCCCAACACCTATGCTTGACCTATTGACCTCCTAAAGTGAACTTCATATGATTGGTGCTCCTACACTAGAGAGAGAGGGAGTGCGAGAGAGAGGGAATGGGAGAGAGAGAGAGGGAGAGAGTGAGAGATAGGGAGTGGGAGAGAGGTAGAGGGGGAGAGAGAGAGAGAGAGAGAGAGAGAGAGAGAGAGAGAGAGAGAGAGAGAGAGAGAGAGAGAGGGAGAGGGTGTGGGAGGGAGAGACTTGAGAGAGAGGGAGAGAGGTAGTTGGAATGCGACTTATATAGGTAGGGAGGGAGAGATATAGAGGGAGGAGGGATAGAGAGAGAGAGAGAGAGAAAGGGGGAGAGAGAGAGTTACTAGGTAGGGTGCCAGAGGGAGATACCTAAGAAATAGGGAGAGAGAGGGAGTGTGAGAGATAGGGAGTGGGAGAGAGAGGGAGTGTGAGATAGATAGAGGGAGTGAGAGAGAGAGGGAGTGAAAGAGAGATAGAGGGAGTGAGAGAGAGAGAGACCTGCAAGAGGGAGAGGGGGTGGGAGGGAGAGATCTAAGAGAGATATTTATCTAGTTATGTAGGTAGGGTTCCTTAGGGAGAGACCTAAGAGAGAGAGAAGGGGGTGGAGGGAGAGACTTGAGAGAGAGGAGTGAGAGGAAGGAGAGACAGGAGTGGGATGGGAGAGAGATAGAGGGAGAGGGGTGGACGGAGAGACCCAAGAGAGAGAGAGAGAGAGAGGCTGGAGAGACACCCAAGAGAGGAGAGGGTGGGAAGGAGATCAAGAGAGAGGAGAGGAGTGGAGAGAGGGTTAGGAGGGACTTATCTGTGCAGGGTGGTGGGAGTGATAAAGAGAGAGGAGAGAGTTATCTAGGTAGAGCCGATCAAGAGACGGAGAGAGGGAGTGGGAGGGAGAGACCCGAGAGACAGGGAGAGAGGATGCAAGAGAGAGGGAGTGGGAGAGAGAGAGAGAGAGAGAGAGAGAGAGAGAGAGAGAGAGAGAGAGAGAGAGAGAGAGTTATCTAGTTATGTAGGTAGGATGCCTTAGGGAGAGAGCTAAGAGAGAGGGGGTGGTAGGGAGAGACTTGAGAGAGAGGGAGAGAGGGGGAGAGAGGGAGAGAGAGGGAGAGAGAGGGAGTGGGAGATAGATGGATGGGAGAGAGATAAAGGGAGTGAGAGAGAGAACTAAGAGAGGGAGAGGGGTGAGAGGGAGAGACCAGAGAGAGAGAGGGAGTGGGAGAGAGGGGGTTGGAGTGAAAGGGACTTATTGAGGTAGGGTGGGATGGAGGGAGGGAGGGAGAGATAGAGAGATGGAGAGAGATTAGGGTTTAGGGTATAAGTGTTGAGGTATTAAGGGTTTAAGGGTTGAGTTATTAAGGGTTTAAGGGTATAGGGTTGAGGGTTGAGGGATTAGGGTTTAAGGTATAGTGTCCAAGGTTTAAGGGTTGAGGGTTGATACTTTAGGTATAGGGTTTAGGGTTAAGTGAGAGATCTAGATGGCTAATGAGGGATGGATGGCTAAGGAAAGAGAGAGAGAGAGAGAGATGAAACCCTTAAAAAATCAACATTTTCATAATGTGAGTGTGTTTTGAGGAAGTTGAGATATAGTTGTTTTGTATAGTAAGAAAAAATGCATTAACGTTATAATGTGAGTGTGTTTTCACTTGCTCTAAAAATGGTAAATAAGTTAGCACACCCATGATCCATCCCACATGTTTTTTTATTCTACTGGTTATGCATGTGTTCCGACAAAAAAGAGCTTTTTGATGTTGTTGGGAAGTGCACATGCAAAGTAAATTCACATTCTACCACTTTTGCATGAAATTTCCACCATCTTTTTATGGTTTTCTAACTTAGGAAGGAGGAAATAATAGAGGTTTCACATCGAATTTGATATATATCAATTCAAGTCTCAATTTTTGTAGTGTTGCAATGTTAATTATGATTGAATTATAGGAATTTAACATTATACATTGGTTATTTATATTGTTGTTAGTAATTTTATTTGAGTGATATACAATTGAACGTTGAAAAGGAAGCAAGCTTTTGTAAAACTCAAATTGTTGAGGAGTTTGATTCAAGAAGAAAAAAATACTACTATTGCTAGTCAGATTGCACCTGAATGCTTGAATGGTTAAATTCAGCAATCTGTTGAAACATGGGAACTATCTTCAAGCTGTGGGTATTCCTATGGTGAAGATAGACCTCCAGATTCTAGGTTGGTTCCTATATGATGATCAATTAGGTACTTGAATGATTTGTTTTGAGAAAAGGGTAAGAAGGACTAAACTGAATTCATGAACTAAAATTAAAACCTTGGTGATGCACCTAAATGATGGTAAACTTGTAGAATAAGAATGATCCACAACCTTTTATCTTCAGGAAAAAATGTTAACACAGTCCAATTTGAACACTTTGAACACATGAATAATTCATTAAAAGGCTGCATCTATTCTTTTCCTACTAAGGAAAACTGAGTTTTCACAAATTAAAGGGAAAAAAAACAACTTTTGAGCACAATTAATGACCTGTGAAGAATTGCAATTGTGTATATGCATGTGTAAACAAGACAAAAATTTGAAGGTTTCAAAAATGAAACTTGTCAAAATTGCATCAAATTATTTAAACAATACGAAACACCTAAAATTGGAAAGGTGAACTCTATTTCAATTAACATCATGAAGGAAAAAAAATCTGCAAAAACGATAACCTGTAAAGCTGTAAAACTATATTAAATCTAAAAAGTTGAGTTACAAGATATTTCTTTTCTCTTTGCAGAATGCAAAGGCTGAAAAACGAGAACTAGAGGAAAAAGATTAAATTTTTCCAATATATACAAAGGCATGCACAAAGCAACCAATAATAGAACTGAACTGAGAACTGAGGTGAAAAGAACACCCCCAATGTGAAATCTGAGCAGAAGAGAAAATCCTGATAAAAATAGCCCACACTCATGTAAAAATGAGTGAGCTTAGTCTCAAACTAGCTGTCAACTCATAACTGACCCATGGAGTACCCAAACTAAACTGAAAATCCCTGAAAAAGTGGGCCCAAGCATGTGAAAAACATCTTGTTTCTTTCAATTCGCCCATGCACATTAGACTCGAACAACTCCATCATTTGCTTCATTTTACATGACTAGTTAACAACACTCTTGATCATTCATACTGACTTCAATTGTACTTCTGTTGTATTTCCTACATGGCTTTGATAAAAAAAGATATTTGTTTATTTAAAGATTAAAGATAATCAATCTTGATTATTTTAATATTTATAATGTGAAATTTCTCCTTATTTCTCCTTTTCATGTATTACATATTAAATATTAAGATAACTAAGAAGGTATTATCTTCAATATTTAATCACAATATTTATTTCTGCTCAAACTCATGCACAAAATGAATGGGGTTCACCTTTACTTCAAAATTTAATGATAATATTGAAAGCAATACTATCCACTTTTAAATTCATGGCCCCCATTGTTCACTAGGTCGACTGACTTAATAAATCAAGACCATGGCATAAAGTGAAATGATTTTATTTAAAACCAAGTAAAAAATCTCACCAAAATGATGGAGGCACGAATAAAAGAAACTTTGAACCCTAAAATCATTTCACAAATCATTTCACACTTTGCATTCGATCTTCTGGAGAGCTTTTTGCCGCGCTACCAATGGATAGGGTTTCAAGCTTGAAAGCTGACCATTTTATGTTTTTTCTGATGATTACCATGGAAATTTTGCAGGTCAAAGCGTGGTAAGTCTTCTTTTAGACAAAAATATGGACTTCCTTTCTAATTTCAAAGCTATTTTCTGATTTCTTGGCCGCAACCATGGGCATATTCCGATGTTCTTTTGCTTGTTTTTATCCTCTGTCGATGCCTTGTTTGACCTCTTGCATTGTGGGAGAGTGGATTTCTTGTGAGAAAAATGAGGTAAGTTGAAGCTTATTCGAATCTTTGTATTTCCTCTTGCTTTACTATTGCTTGAGCTTTGCAAAGTATGGGTATAAATGAAAACTCCATACGTCTGTTCCATTGTGAATATGGCTCCTATTTTGATTTTCTGAAAGATACAAGTTCAAAACCCCCTGTAGCACACGGTATTCAATGACATGATGTATTTTCTGTGGAAAAGAAGAGAAATTTTCTCATTCTGGGTTTGCATTGATAAACCCCACCTTGAGACCATTATGTATTACTAGGTTTATACTAAATTCCTATCCAAAAAAGTTGAGGATTTCCTTTGCAAAATGATTGATTGTGTAAAACAAACTCTATTTCCACAAGGGTTCCACATTTTCTCTTATTCCCTTCACTGTGTTCTTTGCGTTTAACCTCTGAGATGATAATTACTGGCTGTAAAAATACTCATGGAATCACTGTGATAGTGATTGCCTTTGTTTTGATCTATAAAGCTCTTGATAACCTAGGTGTTTTCGCTACTTTGAGATTCACCATTTTTTTATTTGAACCACTACTCATGATCCTGCATTATGCTAGTTTTTGTAGCATACTTGAACTTTATGATGAAATATTTCTTATGCTTGGATTTGACAGGTTAAGAATTGAAACTGTGCCACTATTGATGAGCCAATCTTCTCATGATTTCTTATTTGTATACCCTGCACCTTTAATACTATCTTGGATGGTATAAAGGGTCATTGTTTTGAAGACTTAACTATATCTTGGGCTGATGAACCTTGGGCTTTAATGAAGCTTCATTAATAACAAATGACTGTTCAATTTTGTGATGATAATTACTTGGAGGACATGAAAGGTTTTTGTTGTTGTCTCTGTGTTCTTGAAATTGTCTTAAAGTTGCAACCCTTTGACTATGAGTGTATTGCTAATCTTTTCAACAGTGACAGTGTTTTTCCAATGCTCTAATGCTCTTCAAAAATGGTTATTATTCCTTAAAAATTAGCAACCACTAATTTTTGGCTTATTATGACTTTCATAAGGTTACTCTTTAGGCTGAATGAATGGACTGCACTATCAATGATTAGCAGATGCTAGAGCTTCTTGTATTCTTTATACATTTTAATCTTTCCTTTCATAAGCCATTGAAACTAATTTACAATTTTTAGAAATCCTAAAGTATATGAGTTATGACATAATGCTTGATAGTAGAACATGTATGCCTATTCACTATCACTCCTTTTATGCAATAAATACTTGTTGTTCTAATCAATATGAGCATCTACATTTGTTCAATATTGCACAACTTTCATTCTCTCATAATTCCCAATTTATGGCATCTTTTTGAACTATTGGAGTGATTCATGCTATGGATGTGATATTATTATTTTCATTTGAAGTTGTATATTCTGAGAACCTCCTACTCTACCTCCCTTGCAACTTGATGGTTTGTTGCTTCACTGGTCTGAAAATTCCTCCTTCTTCATGTTTTGATTGTTCCTTTCAAATGATGAGCAAAAGATGACTTGCTCAATCTTGAATGTTCATGATGACTCTCATGTATGAATGTTGAATGAGAGGATGTTATCCTGATATGTCGGGCTCAACCCTTGTGGGAGCCCATTTTTCTCCACATATCTAATGAAATTGATGATCCCGAACATAATGAACCTATTCCTACACATTTAAACAAACAAGTTAGTAAAAATAATCAAAGTTGAAAGCTTCCATTGAACTTCATGTTCCTTGATTGTCAGCCTTTATAATTCAATCATCTGGTGAATGCCTAATTGAATGTATATTATATTTTTGTTGGTAATGTAGGCATAGGATAGGATGCGATTTGTCATTGCTTAGAGACCATCTCTAATACCATTTTTCATTGTTCTTGCAGATGCTTTTGAAGCCTGGGGCTGGATCAATTCGAAAGCACAACAACTGAAGATTTCAAGTGTAACGATGATTCGTCATTCCAGGCAATGATGAATCACCTTCTATCTTATGTTTACATTATTTCCAGTTGTATGATATACATTTCTTTTTTGTATTCATCATTTGATTATAAATATCAAATTGGCTACTCCGCGGCTTGTGCGGGACTCTGGTTTTTCCAATATGAATAAAAACATCATTCTTTTATGAAAATTTATGAGTTCTTCTATTACAAAAATTTTCATAATCAAATTTTGGAATTCAATGAATACTTTTAGCAGAAATTTTGAGCCTTTATGTGATGAATGCAATTCAGCTCTACCTATTTTTAGCTTGTAGCTAAAAATAGGTAACAATTGGCGACCTCTGCAGAGTGTTTTCCTGCTAAACACTATAGACCAGTTATGTAACTTATCCATTGGGCATGGAGTCCATTCTTGCTCTACTCTGACTCAGAAAAACTGTAACTCAACTCAACCACACAAACTGAAAGAAACTATTGCAACTCTGTTTAAGACAAAGCTTGAAAGTTACCAATGTGTAGTAACTGCACCTTATTGAAAGCAAAACAATACTGGAATGAAAATGTGCCACGAGGCACTTATTGAAAGCATAATTGAAACTCTACCCTACCCTACACTAACTAACAGTGTTAGTGCTTAGACATGACCATTTACTGGCTGTGAGAAATAGCTGCCCTTCCTTAATAACAAAGGTTGCTTCAAATCTTTAAGATTAATCAAAAAGAAGTATGGACATTTGATTAATTGTCGCTCCTTGGTGTCAAAAACTGTTGTCAGCATAGTTTGGATCATCATAAAAAGCATACCTTCCTTATCTGATTGATCATTAAAGATGATAGTCTGAGGCATATGGATAAGATTAACCTGTTGATGCTCTGTAGTTGCAATCACATGCCTTGACAGAATTATGACTACTTGTAATTTTATAGACTCCTCCTTGGACAAATATCTGATTGGACACCCTTTTGAGAGGATAAAACTTGGCATCTCACTGTTTCCTTCATGTTTATACACTATTGTCTCTTCATTTTGTTGATTAGACTGCTCCACTTGCAGTCTAAGATTTTCTTTCTTCCTTCTTGTTGCCTCAATTTCAATCTAATCTGAAAGAGTTGGTCCACATAAATGAAATGAAGGAATGTATGGCTCTTTGATTTGAACAGGCTGATCACATGTTGTTGGCTCATATAGTACTAGCTTATTATATATGTTAGAGAAAAAAGTCTCTATGATGCCTGAAAACATATTCTCATCTAATTAATGATCTTCGTAAAAACAATGAAGATATAATGCAAGCATGTTATAATGCGCTCGCATTGTGGCTTTAAAAAAAAAATTAAAAAGTTGGCCACTTTTGGCCCCCCCAACTTTTTGCACCCACCCAAGATGAATACTGCTATAGATAAGTTGATGAAGTTAGAAATGGGCTTGGATAGATTTGTTAAAGATGTTAAGAAATGGACTGAGGGTGGGTAATCAAATCACTTGCTTCACATCATAGCAATCTTAGTACATCCTTGGCCATCAGAGGGAATTTTTGCTACATGGGTGGAAAAGTACAACTAATCAAGTGCATTAGCCTTTCCCTTTTTGTTTCATCATGGGTATCAGGGAATATCTTTTTGTGCAATTTCTAACTGTTTCGTTCTTTAGCAAAACACCTTTTTGTTTTTTGCTAATTGGTTGTATCTTTTTGTCTGATCCCGAGACAAGATCATCAAATGAGCATGTGATATTTGTCCATGGCATGAAGCTTGTTGCTCCCTTGACTCTATAAATGGGAATTCACGGTCATTTGTAGGTATCTAGGAAAATTTTACAAGTAGAGTGTTTATATTCCAGTTTGTACATGTCCAGTCAAGGTTTTCATAGGAGAAAGATGTCAATGCAATTGTTAATTTTGTATAACAATACTAGCTCTGTACATCAATATACAATGACAATTTTGTAGTCTGTTGTCTCCTAAATTGTATAGTTTTGTATCATTTATGAATACAAATTGATCAAGGATCACTTCTATTCATCTTTGCAAGTTTTTTGCAACTGAATATTTCTTTTATGGCTTCATTTCAAGGAGTAGACTAAATTGCTTTACAAGGAATATTGAATGTTTTGGATGTATATAAGGATTGTTAAGAAGAGTTATTATAAATTCTAAGAGTATATGTGTAAGGAACTGATACTAAGCTTTCACACAACTAGTTTAAGTATTGTTGTGTAAGGTATAATTACGATTCTCTTTGATTATGTTGCCTAGGTCCAAGACACCAATCTAAATGAATGTTCTAATTATGCTTCATGGTCATTAATAATAAAATCGAATTTCCTTTTTAGTTGTAAGTGATCTCATAATGTTATTCACATGTTCTCAGATTCAGAATGCATAAAACTCCAAGAATCTAACTCATCAAGTGATTTTATCTATAATTTTTTGTCATATAAAGAGACCATATTTGTTTGAAGTAATATCCTGCATTAATTTTATGACATCATATTGGATATTGCATAGGCGCACCCTCCTAGATTTTGCAGAGCCTAAAGTGCAAAAGAGATAATTGATAAACATCTATCCTTGTCGTTGGCCAACCCCCTAGAACAATTAAGCATAAGAATTGGTTACGTCTTTAGATAGTTCTAGGGATCAGTTGGAATACCCAAAAACAAACCAACACTACAAAACCAACAACAATAGAGGAAAGGGTTACATGATTAGGACAAGATCACATAACATTGTTGCATGAAGGACCAAGCCACATTGCATGGCAAAATCTGCATCCTCAAAAATTTTTGAATCAAGTTCCTTACATGTTTAACTACTATTCCATCATTGAATTTTAGATTTTTGTTATTTATCACAACGTATCAAGTCAATAACAAAGAACAAATTAACATTGAATGTAAAGTAACTAAACACCTCTTATCATTTTCCATGTTTCACTATTATTTTTTATTGATTGAGATGTAATTTTTACATTATTCATCATTTAATTAAATTTAATTTAAAGTGATTTTATATCTTAAAAATTTAAGGTCTAGCAATTCATTTCTCACACAATTTTAAATAACACTTTTTAACATAAATTTGTATTCATGATTATATTTTTCGTTCATAATACAAGAGGTGATGTTGCTCCTTACCATTAAATGCTCTTTACAAAATCTAGATGGATGGATTAAATGGACTAACAAGCTATGACTTCTAATTCTGTGAGTGACAGAAAATTTGTAGTTGAGTTACAGGGAAAGGTGAATGACGTACCCCATCACTCTCATTCAGACCTTGCATGTTTCGCATGGTATTAACCCCCTGTAGCAGATAACAACCCTTTTCCTCAAGAAAATTAGTTTTGTAAAAAGCTGTGCGTACACCATGCTTTCAATACTCTGCTGTACAGCTAAAGGGTTCCATGTGCAGGGAAGTGTTCCATATTCTTCTTGATAGGTTTTTCTTGTGTAAGTAATTTATGTCACAACTTGTATTATCAAAATGGTACATAAGTCATGGCTGACGAGTGGCTGGGTCATATCAGTGACAGAGGGAGTGGGTCATAACAAGCACCATCATGTCTATTTTTTCCTTTGCCTTTCTTTCGTGTCCACTGATCTTGTTTTCTTTTTTCTGTGGGGAATCATTCTAGGCAGAATAAAAACAACTTTTTATCAAACCCATCTCTGTATCACTAATTCTTGATCTTCACAATGGCTATGACAACTGCGGCATGGAAGCTGGTTTTGGTTGAATTCATGGTATTTCTTCTTCTGAATTTTGTTCCGCTGCAACCCATTGCTGCTACCCAAGAGGTTGTTTTAATTTCTATACTCTCTGCTTTTATTATGGTTTTTTAGAGTGCCATTAGACCTTACTATTTAGTTTTTTATATTCTATGACCATTTTAGAAAAAAAATGTGTGTAATGAAAAGATGCAAGTGTCAATTTTTAGGCTAAAATAGTTTCTACATGTCTATATAGAGAAGTTAGTTGCTTGCTAGATTGTTTGGTTGCTTGCTGGATTGTTTGTACTGTCTTTTGAGCTTTGAAGTAACTATGGCTTCTGAAATTTACTGTTTAGAAGACTCTAGGTTCTATAGTACTTAATTTTAAGATTTTTTTGAGAGTTTGTTTCCAAGGGTTTACTGAGCTCTCTCTCCGAAGACTACTTGTGATGAAGAAAACTAACAATGATGCAACCCCTCATCATATAAGGCCTGTACACATTTGTATTAAAGCATACTTTCTCTGTTTGCAGGTCAATAATTCTCATTTGCTATAGGGTGCTCTATCACCATTATGCTCATCCTAGTACAGAGTATGGAGCATCAGTCCTTCCTCCATATGTTTCTGCTTGCATTTTATCCAATTGCAACCCTCTCTGGCGACTTGCTATTATCTCAATCTGTCTGCTAAATACCTGCAATCCTTCTCCATTCAAGCGTCCTGTCTCACACCAACCCCTATCTATTTTTAGTATTATATTTATGTATCTTAGCTATTTAGTTTTTGTTTTTCTTATTTGATATTTAAATAATCATTATGTTAAATTTTTCATAGATCTGTTTAGAGTCAAGTTTATGGCCTCTCATTTGTTGTTGGGTGCTCTATCACTCAGCTACTACGTCTATTGGTGATCAGTCCATATTTGGTTTAGGTGACTCATTTTCTAACATAGATCCCCCTTTGAGCCACACTGTAGGTGCTTGGGGATCCTAGCTTGGTATGGATCTGCTGACCTGAGCTCCATTATCATGTTTAACTTTTCATGGATTAACTAGGAATTGAATCTAGGACCTCCTATTTTGTAGGTGGGGTGCTCTATTGCAGAACTACTGATCCTCTCGATAACCTATCCATTTTAGATTGATATGTGACTCATTTTCCAACACATTGACATTCTATAATCCTTATGGCTTACTTTCCGATGGCTTGAGCCTATCAGTAGAAGCGCTTAAACAAATCGTACACTATAAATTTTGACTATGATTGAAATAAGTTTGTAAAAGGGTGAAATAAGTTTAATGTAAGTTCACTATTTAGTCGGTATGTAATTTGGCGTGCAGAACATAATTGGTGAGGCTATGGTCCTAAGGAGGGCTTAACGAAGATTCTCAGAATTTTGAGACTTTTAAAAAGAGAAGTTTTATTCAAAAAAATTACTGCTTTTTTAAGAAAAAATGCAACTGAAAAAATCTGAACAAAAATTTATAGTAGTTATATAAAATCAATGTGCCTGGTAAACATTTTAATATAAGAAAATTAAATTCCTTTAACATTTGATTGTTGATTTAAATTTTCGTGCCATTCCTGTAAACCCTGACAGAAAATGTGCTCATATACATTGGAAGTGAGAACGAAGCACAAATTACCAGCTTTCGATGATCCAGGGACCAAAGATCCAGTGCATGTGAAGCTTCAGGACAGAAATGGAGCATCTGTAACTAAAAAGCATCTCAATGAGAAAGATACAGAAAACTTTTTTAATCCTGGGGTAACTGATAGTTTCAATTTTAATGGTCCTTGTTTGGATGGTAATGTCTGTCTCCTCAATTTTATGGTTGATGGCGAAGATGGATGGAAACCTCGGAATGCTACAGTCAATGGTGAAAGTTTGAGCGAACCTTGCACCTTCATGTTTGGCAGCACTCTTCCTGCCAAAGCTTGGCACGGCCCTAACTTTTGCGGCATTAATAAGCAAGTGGCCTCTGCTATAGCAAAAGAGTATAATTATGATGATAAGGAAGAGGAGGAAGCTGACAAGAAGAAGAAACATCGTTGCTTAAAAGCTAACAAACCAGGAAACAGGGACGGTTGCTGAAGCACATACGAGGCCAATATTCGAAGTACTTTTTAACTGCTGCTTGGTATGGGCAGCAAGTAAGTTAATTATGTTTTCAAACTTAGTATGGTTAAATCTCCAACCATACATTTGTGTACCTATTTAAACTAAGTTTATATATTTGAATATCTATTGTCTGCTATTAATATATATTTTCTTATCTTTAAATTTTATTTTATTAATGATGTTTATTCATGTGTTTATTGGTGTATATGCTTTATTTATCTTAATTTGATCTTTTAGATGTTCGATGTCATTACATAGACATTGGGTTGACCCTACATCAATGGATTTCACCCTTAAAATTCTAAAATTCAAATTCAAATTGAGAAATCTTGTGCATTGCACTAACTATTGTGAGCCAACTAAGCACATGTGTTGCAATGAATTGTTGCTATGTCTTTGTATTTAAAGGCATGTAATTGCATTCATTTATCATTATCAAACATTAAAGAAATGTCATTTACATATTGGCTTAGGAACACATGTAATCACAAAAAGTATAATTTTGTAGATTTGTATCACAATTAAAATTCTAAATTTAGTCCTAATTTAACCACAATTAAAAAAATTACAAAAGATTAAAGGGTTGAGAGGAAAATAAATGAGTTTATTTTATGGTGATGTCAATTCTAACCATATTGAGAAGACAACACTCCAAGAAACCAACTTTGCTTCATCAATGTTTCACACAATTGCTAACACAAACTAATGTAGATGTCTAAGGATATGAGTCCAAGAAAAATAATGCACAAAAATATTCTATACACATACAAATTATACATAATCCTTTAAAGCCTCCATTTTAGATGATTTTTCAATGAGTAGATGTGGAATTTCATAATACTTAGTTGAATTATAGAAGTCAAATCCCAATTATATAGCTCATTTGTTTGGGTAACTTAGAAAATAAGAGAAAAATGGTTAAAATTATAAAAACTATATATAGAAAAATAAGCCTCCAACCCTCACAAAGAGTTTTCAATCATGTACTTACATAAAATAGGGCACAAAAATTTCATAGTCAACTCTAACAACTTGGGTAAAAGTATTTAATTTGGTTTGTAATCAATGGTTCAGGTTTCCAAACAATCTAATGGGTTATGATAATTACATCAAAGTATGATGGCAAAGGTCTCCTCATATAAACTCTTCTCCAATAACATCTTCATGAGGCAAAGGAAATGGTACAAGTTTTGAATTAAGTTCACCTTTGTTTTGGAATATTTCCATGTGGTTTTAAAACAATCTCCAAGGTAGGCCTCTTTGCTAACTTTTATGTGGCAAAAAGTTAGTAAACATAAACTCCTAAGTTATAAAAATCCTTGGAAACATGTTTTGAACTATATCCCTGTTGATCAACACCTGCACCTAAACTCTCCTCATGTTTCAAGTGCCCATATAATAGCATAGATCTCTCTTGTGTTGGTGTGCTTTCTAACATACCAACAAGTTGGAACAAAAAATACTCCCCCCTTATTGGAAGGTACTAACCTCAAAGGACTTCTATATGCATTGATGGGTTGAAAGACAAATAAATTAGTAGGTAAGTGGTTTGATTGTCCCATTGAAGGGGTTCCAATAGAATATAAAAGGATATTTGCAAAGCCACCAATTTCTCACTAATGAAAGATATGTGTATTATATAAACATAATTACATAAAATCTCAATTCAAATCCAAACATAACATAGTAGTTGTAAGACTTTGAATTGTATTGTTCAAAATGATTTGTTATTTTCACATATTTTTGTTAAATTTCTTGAAAAAACCATCTTAAACACGTTTTGAACTGTAGACACCCCAAATCAAAATGTAGATTTTCCCATATTGTCCCTTGAATTAATTAAATTAATCCATCCATAAACTTTCGAATCTCCACAACACTAGGGTTTCTAAATAATCTACTATGGGTATTGCTTCTATAGATTCAAAATTAAGAAAAGCTTTCAATGGGATGGAAAGTGGTGAAATACACCACACTGATGGTGGCTCCAAACACCCTCCATTTTTTAGGGCCAAAGATTGGGTTTAGAGGCAGTGGGAATCATCTATAGTCGTGCCTCTGACTACCTTAGATGAAGCTTTTGGTTAAGCATTCTGACATGAAGGTAGTGAAAGGTCGTGAGAAGGGCATCAACGATCAACAAAAATGTCCATGGATTTTCCTGTTGGGAAAAGCTTCATTGTCACTAGGGTTTCTTTCTTAGATGCCACCAAATCTAGCTCTCACTCCTATCCTGACCCAATTTTGAAACCTGAAACCCAAGGATCGCAAAGGTAATGTAACAGGAAGGATTGTTAGACAATTACATCACATCCATAGATTATAACAATAAAACCATATTAATATTTTGGGAGAAGGGATATGATGGGTCCACCCAAAGCCATTTCTACACCAAGACTAAGAGGGTGTATACCATAACCCTCTCCCTTGGTGGCTTGTATCTACTTTCCCCATCAATGTTTCAACTCCTTGAAGACACTTGCCATCTTGTGGAATTGTATAGGGTTGTAAGTGGGAAACTTGATTCTCTAGGTAAGGGCCCTCTAGTCCTAGGCACCATTATGGTCAACTCTAGAATGACCTACTTACTAGCCTCATTTACCCTTTTTGCTTACACCCTAGGCCCTCCTACAAGGTGGGTTTTAGTTAATCAAGCATATTCCATATCTATTATAAGATCATATACTTAAATGCCATTTATTATTCATAGGAAATATGTAAATACATGTAAAACAATGATTGGTAGATGTTAGAATTGGCTATGGAGATAGCTAGCTAAGATCTTGAGGCCAAATGGAAAGCACAAGAGAGAGAATATGAATATGACAAGAATAAACTGTATTCTTATCAATTATGCAAATATGATTCAATGTTATGATGTGTACAATATAGTAGAGATCCCTTGGTTAAATAGCCAAGGTGAGATACAAGATGTCATTGGATTATGACAAGTGTCTTAATCATATGACATGAGACAACTTATCACCACTACCTAGGTTCACATGTGTTACAAGTCAAAAGATAAGATAACAACTAATGGCAACTAACACCTTCTAGAAAGATTCCTTCCTAGAACCTAGTAAACTTAACATGCAAATAAGTCCCTTAGTAATGAATTAACTAGGTACAAGACTTTATTTACACCAATAGTAGAAAAACATCAAGTATACTCTTGAATATTTATGTACATTTCTGATAATAGAAATCTCTTGCACCGAAACTGGATTGATTTCCTTTTGTTAATATGTGTCTTCCTTTCTTCCCTCCAATCAATGCCCTCCTTGCATTGAAGTGATTTTCCTTTTATACTTATGATGGCAATGGGTCATGTCTCTTCAATATAAATGCGTGCCTTCTTCTATTGCTATGCCCCTTCATTGGAGGCACATCCCTTGTTGTTTTCTTAACTATTCATAATTATTCTTTAAAGGATAATTAATGCATATTAATATTATCCTTTATAAATTCAATCTCTTTAATAATTTCTCCCTATCACTAGTCAATTTGCATTTGATGTTGATCTGCATTTTATATCGATCTACTATGCCTCACATGTGTAACTCTCAAACTGGAATGATTAGTGCTCCTACATGGATTCCTTATGCAAGATCGAGTGAGTTGGTCTGCATTTGTGGGGGGGTGATCCCACAAAGGTGGTTTACAATTTCTCGAAAATTCTTATTTTTGTTGAAATCACATATTTTTAGAAAATATAATGATTTAATCCTTTAAATTTTCTATTTAAAGCATTCCAATTGAAGAGGGTTTGATCAAACTACCTTAGATCAAACCCCCTTGGATAGAACCCCGCTAGTTTTAAACCATACCTATAACAGAGTCTCCTTTACACCTATCAAAATGCTGATAAAAAACCACTTTTGATTTACCTTTTGGGGGATCAAATCAATTCATTTAAAATTTATTTTTTGTAAGTATGTAGTCCTTATTATAAGCTTCCCAAAAAGTATAATTTAAAATAAATTCAATTTTATTATTATAGATATTTTGTAGGTTTTTCACTGAAAACCAAGCTCTTTGTTTTGCACATGTGGAAAAATAGAAGATTATAAAAAAAATTTGAAAAATATGAGTGCACCAGATATTGAATTCCTTGATCCAACAAAATAAAATTGAAATTTGATACATACAAAAAAAGTTGTGTTATATAGTCTGCCTATGTTTGAATTGTAATTGGTTTGACTTTGAAACTTGATTAAGGAAAAAATATTCAATAAAACACTATGAAACCAATTGGAGGAAGCACTAGATATCGTAGTTACAAATCTAAATTCAAAAAAAACTAGAATTTTATCCTTCATGGAAAAAAGTTGTGTTACACGGTGAGCATCACTCCTTAAAAATGGTGTTTACTGAAAAAAAAAATGTTTTTGAAGGAGATGGAAAAAGAAGTGCAATCTGATTCCAAATTTTTTGAATAAAATATATTTAGAATCTAGAGACAAAATGTCACAAATCACTAGTTTGCATCATCTTTAAATTCATCATCGTTCAGCCTCTATAGGTGTTCAAAAGTGAAGATTTAGTTAGACAAAATCAGTTCAGTGTCCAGTTTGGCCAAAAATTGTAAACTAGTATTGTGGGATCACCTGAGGGCATGATAGTCCCCCCCTTCTGAATTTCCTTGTACTCAAGAAATTTTAGATTCGGATGGTTGAAGATCTCTTCTCCTTCCTATGTAGTTTCCTCCTTTGGGTAAGCCTTTCCATTTGATCAAAAATTTAGGGATAGTTTTTTCCTTAATTCCTCAAATATCCCTCTAACCACTTGTTAACGATTTCAGTTTGTCCATCTGTTTGAGGGTGGTAACTCGTACTGGGTGTAAGATCAGTCCCTACTAATTGGAAGAAATCTTGCCAAAATTGGCTAAGGAATCGACTATCTTGACTGTTGTCTATGTTCCTTAGTAGACCATGTAATCTAAATATATCTTTGAAGAATACTTCTTCTATTTGGGGAGCTCAATACTCTATGGATATTGAAAAGAAGTAGGCGTACTTGGTGAGTCAATCCATTACTACATAAATGCAATCCTTCCCTTGAACTTTGGGCAATCCTGTTATGAAGTCCATTGAGATGCTTTCCCACTTTTGACTTGGAATGGGAAAAGGTTGTAGAAGTCCTACTAGATGGCTTTGCTCAGTTTTTTTTCTTTGACATGGTATGCATTCTTGTACTTGTTTTAGGACATCTTTCTTGAGTCCTTTCCAAGAGTATCTCTCCTGCACCTATTTGTAAGTTTTATAATACCCTTGGTAGCCTAGTAAGGGATTGTTGCAGTATTCCTTAAGGATTTTTTCCTTCATTTTTTAGTTGGGCACCAAGAATATCCTATTTTTATATAGGAAGAGCTCTTCTACTACTTTGTACTCTTCATTGGGTAAATTTCTTTCAAGTATATTATTTTCATGGGGGTCTTTGACATATTCTACAATGGTATTGTTCTTCCAATTTGTGGCTATACTTGTTAAGGTGTTCAAATAGGTTCATCTTGATAAAGCATATGTTATAACATTATTTGTCCCTTTCATGTACTCAATATCAAAAGCATAAGCTTGTATTTTTCTTACCCACTTTTATTGTTTGTCATTTAGGTTCTTTTGATTCATAAAGTACCTTAGGATATTGTGATCAGTCTTATCATTGAATTTCTCGCAAACCAAGTATTGTCGAAACTTTGCTAAGGCATGCATGATAGCTAGCATCTCTTTATCATAAATTGAGTAGTGTATTTTAGTCTCAGTGAGCTTGCGGATTTCAAATGCAATGAGATGCTTATTTTACATAAGAACTGCTCCATTCCCTTTCCTGGACACATCACATTGCAATTCGAAGGGTGGTGTGAAATTAGGGATAGCTAAAATAGGGCACGAACTCATTGCTTCCTTTAGTCTTTCAAAAGCCTATTGAGATATTTCACTCCATACAAACGCTCCCTTTTTGGTAAATTTTGTGATTGGGGTGGAAATTTTGGAGAATCCTTTTACAAAGCGTCTATTGTAACTGCATAGTCCCATGAAACCCCTTAGTTGTGTTAGGGTTTTGGGTTCTGGGCATTCCTTAATGGCTATAACTTTTTCTTCATCTACACTTACCCCTTACACATTGATCTTGTAACCTAGGTAAAGGATCTCTTCCAAGCCAAAATCGCATTTTGAAGCTTTAACATACAAGAATTCTTGTTCTAATTTTTTTAGGATTTCCTCAATGTGTTTTGAGATGTTCCTCCCATGTCTTGTTGTAGATAAGAATGTCATCAAAAAATATGAGTAGGAACTTTCTTAGTTGTTTCTAGAATATATGATTCATACATGATTGAAATGTTGTTGGGGCATTTGTTATTCCAAAAGGTATGACTAAGAACTCAAAGTTCCCATAATGACATTGAAAGGAGGTTTTAGGAATGTCTTCTTTTCTCATCCTTATTTGATGGTACCTTTATCGCAAATCAATTTTGGAGAAGTATCTGGCTCTGTGGAGTTCGTTAATTAACTCATCAATTATTGGTATAGGGTAATGATTCTTGAATGTTTTCTTATTTAAATCCCTATAGTATATACACATTCTCATGGTATAATCCTTTTTCTTGACTAGTACTACAAATGATGCAAAGTTACTGGAACTAGGTTGAATATGACCCATTTCTAGCAGTTCCTTAATAGTTTTTTCAATCTCTTCCTTGATTTTTTGGGGGTTTCGATAGGGTGTGGTGATTACCAGTTGTTCCCCCTCTTCCAATTCTATTGTGTTTGCAAGTCCTCTTTTTGGGGGTGACCCTAGGAGAATATCCTCAAATACTTTCTTGTATTCACTCAAGATTGGTTTGATGTCATTGTGAATTGTTTTGCTATGTGAGGTTGTCTTGTCAAGGATCATACATTGTGCAGCCCATTCCCCTTTCCCATGTCTAAAGATAATTTATATTCTTTTGCAGGAGATTACTTTTGGGGATCCATTAGGTAACCCTTTCAAGGTGACTTCTTTTCTCTTGTGTTGGAAGCAAATTGTCAAGTTTGGGAGGTCAAACATGAAGCATCCTAGGGAGTATATCCAAGGAGTGCCTAAAATTATATCAACATATAATGTTAACACATAGAATTTTCTATAATGGGGTGTTTCCCTAAGGTTATTTCTAGTTGGGGGACTATTTTAGTACATTGAACCATAGTTCCCATAATAGTGGTTGCTGCAAATCTCTTAAAGTTCATGGTCCCTAATTTCATTTTTGCAACTAGTTTCTCATCAATAGAATTATAGGATTCCCCACTATCCACAAGTGTGATAACCCTTTTCCCTTTGAGGTATCTTTTAATTCAAAATGGATGATGTTTAGAGGTTTGAGAGATAGTGGCTAAAGTTACATGCTCTTCATCTTCGTACATGTTTTTTTGCTAGGATTCTCTTTGGATTCCTCTTCGATGGTTGCTTCTATCTTATGGGGGAAAAATTCTTTCCTACACACGTGTCCACGTTCCCATGGTTCTTTTCACTTGCAACACAAACTCCTCTTTTTTAGGACATCTCACTAGAGATACTCATGACCATGATCCCATTTCTCATTATAGTGGATACATGTTCTTCCTCAGAGTTCCTTATGCATTTCATCTTTATGAGGGTACTTGGAGTGGGTGTTAAAGCTCTTGGGATCATCTCTTGATGGGTTATTCTCAAATTTCAATGATTAATCACTCATTTAAGGGGTAGAAAACTTCAATGAGTGATTAATCAGAAACCGTTGCACTTAGAAACATTTTTTTTGAGGCTACGAGATCATGTAGGGGCTCTCTACAATAAACTCTCAATTTTTGATAGCTCCAAGTCATTTTCCCATGGTAAAGAGTTTTCAGTTGATGGAAAACTGGTCAGTTGCATGTAGTGTAAACTTGCAAAGTCGTATAAATTTCATTATGTTCATCGTACAAATGAATAGACTATTCCAACACATTCAGATGGGTGGGTTTATGCTAGGTAAAGTCTTTTTTTACACCCAAACATGTTGGAACAGTCTGAGCTATATTGTATCGGTGAAGTCTCTTAAGAGACCAAAGTGCAAAGGGGCAACAAAATTTGATGAGTGATTTCTTGGAAATCGAGGCACTTGGAAACATTTCGTCTGAGGATACAAGATCACATAGGGCCCCTCTATAATAACCTCTCTCAGTTTTTGATAGCTCCAAGTTGCTTGCTTGTGGTGAAGAGTTTTCAGTTGATGGAAAATGGATTAGTTGCATGTAGTGTAAAATTGCAAATTAGTGTAACTTTCATTTTGTTCATCATACAACCAAACCAACTATTCCAACACATCCAAATGGGTGGTTTTATGCTAAAAAAAGTCTTGTTTTGCACCCAAACATGCCAGAACAGTCTGAGCTACATTGTACCAACGAAGTCTCCTAAGAGACCAAAGTGCAAAGGGAAGCAAACTTCGACAAGTGATTACTCAAAAAAAGTGGCACTTAGAAACATTTTGTCTAAGGCTATGAGATCACTCAAGGCCCCACTACAATAACCTCTCTTAGTTTTTGATAGCTCGAAGTCATTTTCCCGTGTTGAAGAGTTTTTCAGTTGATGGAAAATGGCTTAGTTGCATGTAGTGTAAAATTGCAAAGTGGTGTAACTTTTGTTCTATTCATCATACGACTGAACCAACTATTCCAAAATGTTTGAATGGGTGTGTTTATGGTAGGAAAGATCTTTTTTCACACCCAAACATGTCAGAGCAATCCAAACTACATTGTATCAATGAAGTCTCTTAAGAGACCAAAGTGCAAAGGGGCAACAAACTTTGATGAGTGATTACTCATAAACTGTGACACTTAGAAACATTTCTTCTAAGGCTACAGGATCACGTAGGGCCTGTCTACAATGACTTCTCTCAGTTTTTGATAGCTCCAAGTCGTTTGTCCATGGTGAAAGTTTTTCTGATGCACCAAAAACTATCAGATGCATGTAGTGTAAAGTTACAAGGTAGGTTACTTTTTGTTTTGTTCTTCATGGGGCCAAACAGTTAGTGCCAACACGTCTAGGTGGGAACATCTACGCTAGGCATGGTCACCACACTTCATTATAAAAGGGTCCTAGTCTTTCCTATTCGAAGGGTCACAACTTTTTTCCTTTGAAAAGTCGCAACCAAATTTATATCATCACTATTCATGAGAACCTAATTGATTTATTTGCAACTTTTTAGATATGCTTGGGGAAAAGGAAATTCTTGAACTTTTAATTGGTTATGTTTTTGTCATGCGCATCTCTTGAAGTTTTTTATTGACTATTGTAAGCATGCAATTTTAACTTTTAAGGTTGCATTCTTCTAATTATTGGGTTTGAATTCATGTTTAAAAATAGAATTAATATCTATGAAGTTTGTTGTTGGGAAGGTTGATTTGTGGTCTCTTAATCTCCAATAATCCAATGCCCTTATGATCTTTAATAAGACATACATGCCTTGAGTTTTTGCTTCTGAGATTTAGTTGTTACTTTTCATTTTCTTTTGTCAATAGTTTTATGATGTTTTCTTTATCTACGTAATACATGAAGCATGAAGCGTACAAGCAAATGGTAGCATGAAGCATACATGTGGAATGGTAGATGTCTTCCTCAATGATATAAAGCATGGAGAATACACATGAAGCACGAAGAATGGTAGCATGAAACATGAAGCATACACATGAATTTCCTCCACGAAGCACATGAAGCATGAAGCATTACTATATTCATATGATTGATTTAATGTTCAATAATCTTACAAGAGAATAATGTTCAAACATTATTATATATTTATAATTATAGAAAAGAAGAGTGCATGGAAAACAATTGGATTTTAAATATTTGAAGTAAACCATCTACAAATATCTATTGAAGCATGGATTTATAATGCAAATATGGACACCATCAATAAAAAAAGATTTATATTAACCAAATAGCCATGTAGGCATACATCAATATATGTCAATATAAATATAAAATATATACAAAATAGCTATATAGGCTTACAAGAATGCCATATAGGCATACAATTTCAAGTATATGCAATACAAAATATGTCCAAAAATGCCATATATGCATACAACAGAGGACCCCAATTAAAAGTCATTGCCCTCTAGGTGAAGAAAATAGATGGGTAGCCTTTGTTGGTCAAGGGGATGAAGATGTGTATGACACTCATTTACTTTGAATTCGAGGGCCACTCCTCCTATTTAGTTCCTAATCA
>VDFB02240596.1:0-20947 GCA_007258455.2 Sequoia sempervirens
TGTAGAGCCTACACAAGAAGAATGGAAAGTTCTAATTTCACAGTTAAGTTCCTCGTTCAATTCTATAGAAAACTCTGTTTTCTTATCTGCCATATATCTATTTGCAACAAACGAATTGATTTTACTACACAACAAATGTATGGTGTTTTCTTTGGCAACGCTAGTTGCACTTTCCGCTGCAAAGCAAATTAAGGGATCAACATACACAAATCCAGATGAAGAACAACTTTAAGCTCATATTTTTTTATCTATTGGCCAAGAGGTCATGTTATGCTCAAATATATGGGCCAAAACAAGGCTCATGAATGGTGCACTTGGTCAAGTAAAAGCAATTGTAGACAATGAGGGCGATAAACCACCTCTATTACCCTTGTTTGTTGTTGTTCATTTCAAGTATTACATTGGACCACCTTGGGACCATAACAATCCAAATAATCTTCCAATAACCCTGCTTAGCCGTGGGATTCGCTGTTAAATTCCACTTAAAATGGCATGGGCATTGACAATACACAAGTCACAAGGACTAACACTTCCAAGGGCCACAATTGACATTGGCAACACAGATCGACAAGGCCTAACATTCACAACTATTTCAAGACTTCCCAATCTTCAAAGTCTTTGCATACACCTAGCCTTCACATTCCAACGATATGCACGCATGCAACAAAACCCATACATTGCTCACCGAAAAAGCGTAGAGAACCGATTGAAAGCAATGTCAGAATCAAACTCCTATGACACTTAAAGTGCATTTGGACCACTACAGGTATGACACTTTCTTATTTGCTTCACTAGAAATATTTATATTGTTTATTTTTTGTAAATTATATCTCTCTTCTTACTTACTACAAGCTCCTATCATTGCTCATTTACAGTATGCTCTCATTGTCTAACACCTACAAACTACTCAACCAATGGTAACTAATAATTTTTAATGAAATTCAACTTCACATTCTCCTTTCTATTAGTTGTTTTTTAAATACTATTTGTTGTAAATTATATCTCTCTTCTTACTTACTACAGACTCCTATCATTGCTCATTTACACTATGTTCTGATTGTCTAACACCTACAAACTACTCAACCAAAGGTAACTAATAATTTTTTTATGAATTTCAACTTCAACATTCTCCTTTCTATTAGTTATTTTTTAAATACTAAATATATCTTTTGTTTATTACAAATACATTGGAGTTCAGTGTGACCGTGTTACAATATTGCTATACCATTGTAATCAATTGAAGACATACTTGTAATGCTAATTAAACATTTTATAAAATACGCTTTATTTTCATCATTGTATATATATCCTTATTCTACATTTTTTAATCTCATAAATTTAAGTTCCTCTTTATTTCTATACTATTTCCATTTAAGTTTTATAATGTGTAGTTTTAATATGTTACATACATATTGTTCTATTTCAACCAAAATGTCTACAAATAATCAAATTAAACAAATAATCATATGCATTTAATTTATTTCATTTTTTGCATTTTTAGATTATCTCAACTATTTTGTATTTCAACCAATATGTCTACAATAAATAAAATACATCCATACAATTATTCTGCGTAACCCATTGCACACCAAAGATGCAATCCCTAGTTTTATTTTAATCAATAAATATGAACATATGTGTAGATGTCGCCTACTCTGTCTTATTCTGCGAAACGGTTAAGTTGGGTTTCACTTTTTGCAATGCGAAAAATTAGGGAGCAAATAATTACAATTAAGGGGAGCTAATTTTTTTAGTCAAATACCTAGACCGAAGGAATCGTGCACAGGGAATTTACCTAATAATTTTTGTTTTAATTCATAGTATTCCAAGGCGAAATTGATTGAGATGCCCTTGGAGAAAATCTCGGCCGCCCAGGGTCACATCGTGGTTGCCTTCACAGAAAAAGGGTCCTTGAGTTGCCGACTAAATTGGAAAATCATAATATCCTGAGATGAGATCAGCGTGATTACGTCACCTTACATATTAATGTCTATAAATACAGTTATATGGAGTCTCAAATATGCAAATATCTAGGATGTTTTTGTGGTAAGATTTGTTTCAAAGAGGATGTGGTCAGGATAAAATTGGGAAGTTAATCATCTTGTAGACGTTCTATTCTACTGATAAAATCAATCAGGCGGCACTAAATTAGGAAGTAAAGTTAGCAGTAGTAATGGAGGTGCTCAAATCTCAATCTAAATCGGTGGTGGAGAATGTGCTGGCGATGAAGGGCGGCCATGAAGATTCTAGTTATACTGTTAATTCTCTTTCAGTTCAGGTACCTTCATTCTCTTTCACACCAACTGCTTTCTTTTGAGATGGTGATTTTTATTGTTGATTTTAGGAGAAGAAGCTTGCTTGCCACTTGTTATGATTTTTTCATTTCGAAGTGTTAAGTAGAGTTTGCTCTGGTAAATTGATATTTATAATTTTTTCATGGGTGTAGATAAAGATGGTTCGGGCCGTGAAACCAATACTGGAGCGTGGTATTTATGAAAACATGAGATTGAAGTTGAATGGAGGAGGCATATTTAGGATAGCAGATTTCGGGTGTGCCACCGGGTGGAATACTCTTCTGGTGGCAGACACCATCGTCAGAGCTGTGCAGTGCTCACTTGGAGAAGGGGACGACCCAGAATTTGAAGTTTATTTTGCTGATCTTCCGTCAAATGATTTCAATTCACTGCTCCGAATGTTGCCTCCCCACCAACAAGCCTGTGCCGATGCAGATAACGATGTTGGTAACAATCCAGTGGGTGCAAGATCTTACTTTGCAGCGGCTGTGTGTGGATCACATTTCAGACGTCTCTTCCCACAAAAAGGCCTGCATTTCTGTCATTCTTCGCTCAGTCTCCAGTGGCTTTCAGGGGTGAGTAATAAAGCATGACTTGTCCATATATGAATTTGATATAGGTGTCTAATGATAAGACGTAAATGCAGGTGCCCGAGAGTGTTCAACAAAGAAGTTCTACTCGGGTGTACGTTTCAAGTGACTGTGAGGAGGCAGTGGGAGCTGCGTATCTAGATCAGTTTAACACAGACTTCACAAGCTTTTTAAATGCCCGGGCAGAAGAGCTAGTTGATGGAGGATGCGTCTTTATATCTCTGGTAGGTCGTAATGCAGGAACCCATATAATGGAGGAGCAAGGAACATTAGGAGATATCGCCCGTCACTTTGAATATGCATTTCAGGACCTGCTCAGTGAGGTGGATATAAACCATACTCTTATATCATATTTCTTGTTTTCTTCTTCTTCAATAAAATTCTTGAAAAGTTGAAATTTAAATTACACTGGCTTTATGTGTGTATCGGAAGTTAAATGATGATGTGTTATTTGTATGGACAGGGTTTTATCGAGAAAGAAAAATGGGAGTCCTTCAATATGCCCTGGTTTGGGCCAAATCCGGAGGAGGTGGAGAGCATAGTAAAGAGCCAAGGGGCGTTTAGGATGGAGAGTGTAAGGGTGTTGGGAGAATTTCCATTGCATCCCATGATAGAGGTGAGGAGGGGTGAGGAGGAGTTGTTCGGGAGAAGTGTAGGCAACCATTACAAAGCACTCTTTCAGAATATTGTGGAAGCTCATTTTGGATGTGAGCGTTTGACAGATGAATTCTTCTCTAGAATTAGTAAAAGAGCAGCTGCAAAGTTTGAGGAGTATCTCTTCAATCAAATAGAATTAGTTGTTGTGCTTCTCATTAAAAAATAGCAGTTACTAAGTTTGAGAATCTCTTCTCTCCAGTCAAATAGAATTAGTAGTTGTGCTTTTCGTTAAAAAATAGCAGGGACTAAGCTTGAGGATCTCCTCAACCGAACAGAATTAGTTGTTGTGCTTCTCCTTAAAAAATAGCTTTTAAAAGCAGCTGCTAAATTTTAGGAGTATCTTTCCAACCAGCTGCTAAGTTTTAGAGTATCTCTCCAACCAAATACAATTAGTTCTTGTCATTCTCATTAAAAATAACTTTTAATAAGTGTAAACCAGCAGCTGGTAAGTTTGAAGAGTATCTCCTCAATCAAATAGAGTTAGTTGTTATCCTTCTATTTAAAAGATAATATTTAATAATTGTAGTATATGTGTTTATCGACAAAAATGTCAACTATGTTATATTCCATCAAAATGGAACAATTGTTTGTTTCTATTTGACTGTTAATGTACTATATGAGACTTAAATTTGATGGTTGTATAATCATATTTTCATATTTATTCTATAATTTTTTTAAAAAAATTGTACTATATAAAAAGGGAGGGTATTTTTTACAAGTTTTGTCAACTTCTTTCAAATATTATTCCAACATGTATTTTTTTATTTTTATTTATTTTTAATTTTTTTATATGGTCCTCATACATCCATGGCACACCATACGCAACAGGTTGGCCATAATGAGAGAATAAACAATAAATCATGTTACCAAAGGGAATAACTCCCACTCAAAAACATAATTTTGCATGCCTAATGGAATTAGCTCCATTCACCCATATTTTGACTTTAGCATTAGGTCCTTCATTATCATACAACCCCAACATAAGCAAACAATTTATCCCTTGATGCTTAATTCGTCGTGTGGGGTCCCTTAACACTTGAATGAACATGAGGGCATATTGATCTTGAGCTTAACATCATATTAAGTTTTCTGAATATTATAATTGTCTTATTTTGTCATTTTCTTAAGATTTTGTTCCGTTCCAATCAATAGATGTTATTCCAACATGTATTTAATTTATATATGATTTTTAAAAATGAAATATATTGAATATGTTTTAAAAAATTTGAATGAAAAATATAAAAAAATTGCTTGACAAGTAGGGTTATCTTGTCAAATTTAGGGTTTAGAGAGGATACACATTAGCTTATGTGGCATTCCAATGAAATTGTTTGGACAAGGCTGAAATTTCAAATCAACTTTGTCATTCAATATTAAATGCCTATGATTTTAAGTTTTATTTGTATGCATTTGAATCTTTTTTTTAATAATTAAATATTGTTAGCATTAAATTAAACATTATTTAATTACTCTAAGTTTTAATAAAAATAAGGAATATATACATAGTTTTCTAGCTTGAAATAGATGAAAATGGTGAGATCACAAAGACTCATTGAATTTGTTAGTGTGAAAAGAGACATTGTCAAACTAGTTAGCTATTAGCCTACTTCATAGATTCCTATTCACACTACACTTAAGCTTATTTAGAGGAAATCTAGAGTTTTCTCTCACCTCATGTGGTTGAGACAAGTGTTCTCACTTTGTGAGACACCTCTACACCTCTTGCATGATCATTTGCCACTCACTACAACACTTGTCATGTGAGTTAGTAAGTTTTCAATTTATGAAGGATTAGTCAGTCATTGTGTTTCACATGACCACCTTCATCTCCTTGCCTATATAGGCAAGCTTTGTACTCATTATCTCTTGGGTCAACTAAATACAATCTATGCATTGTTCGTGTGCTTGTCTTCTATTTCCTAGATCTTCCTAATTCTAATAGAGTTGTTAAACCTAAAAGAATAAATGTAGTTGGCCTAAGATCAAAGTACGGTGTAAGGAAACTAATGTAAGACAAAGTTTAGAAATCTAATAGACCCACAATGTTTAGAAGGGAATAGTTTTGGTGGAAAAAGATAGAGGTTAGGGATTAAACATGCAAGGGTACGAGAATGAATAGAGAGACAATTTTGATGCATTGGTGACAATGAATTTTCTAAGGTAGAAGAGAACACTTTGGATTTGGGATTGATGGAGTGACATTGTTGATGACCTAAAAGACCAACAAAACCAACACATAGAAAGAACTTCTATAAGGTATGAGAAAATATCAAGATCATCTTGGAAGATCATGGCATAGACACAACTAATATCCTAATTCCATAAAAAAAAATAGAACATTAGGAAAATACAATTTTATTTTATACTATTAGAATTTTTTGGACCTTTGAAACACATGGAAGCACAAAAAATATATAAGTTATATCAAAAAATGGACTTAAAAAAAATGAGAAAGGAAAAACCCACTTATATGTTCTTATATTCATTATTACCCATGGGTCAAATAGGGTTATGTCACATTAAAAAGTGAGAGGGCTCAAGAAAAATATGACATGGCAAAATTAAGTCTAATAGATGGCAATACAAAACTATATCAAAGAATTTGACTAAGATAACTAGGGGAACCTTGATCATAGGGTCAACCAAAGTGATAAAGAGGAACAAGAGGAAAATCCTATGAAATTAGTTTGAAGTGAAGAGGGAAAGGGGGAGAAAATGGTGAAAGAAATTTATGGAATTGGTTAGAGGACAAGCGTGGACATTCTAAATTAGTGCCCAGGGAAATATGGATTTTGAGGAATTGGTATTGTAGATCATAGATCTGGAAGAACATTTTTAATATGAGGATATTGCATTCCAAAATAGGGTAAAATTTATTAAGAAAAAAGTAAAAATACATACAATAATATAATATAAGGATGTGTAATTAGAAATAAATATAATGGGGAACCCTAGAATTACTAAATGGGATTTGATGGTGGAAATGATAAAATCAAAATTGATTCCAATGAATTACCAATTGGATTTGTTGAGGGGTATGTGCATAAATTTTGATAGCGAGAGATGATTGTAAAAGTGTACACTATAGATTATTTCCAATTGAAAATTATGTTAGGACATTATGAAGATGGAGCTATATGAAAATAGAAAAATATTTCAATTGATTGAGGGAGTCTACCCAAGAGGAATTGATTATGTGGAAGACCCAAATAGTAGAGGATACCAACCAATTATCTCTCACTATAGAGAAAAAAAATTGGAAATAAGAGGATATGATGAAATGAAAGAGAGGAAGAGAAAGGAGGAAATAGGTAAGACAAATAAGATTCTACAATAGGAAAATAATCCCAAGAGATCAAGGAAGGGGTAACTTGATCTAGAGTGAAAGAGAAGACTCATAATCCTAGAATAAAGATAAAGAAGATGATCTGAGGTATCATGAAAATAAGGGAGATGATTGTAACAAGTACCATAAGGGTAGAGAAGATGGTAGAAGTTATTGCAAAGATGAAAGAGTACTTAATAAATAATTTAGAGAGGCTTGGGAGGAGAATAAATAATATTATTGACAAGATAGAAGAAGATGCGTGTTGAAAATGTAGAAATTATTTAGAGGAACCTATTTTAGGTATTGTAAGGAGGGACACAAACTATTGAGTATCTAAGGAAGTAGTTGCATGATAACACATGATTTACATTTGGTGATGAGAGGTCACCTAATTCAAAGAGGGACCTTGAGGATGCATATACATTACTTTCACATAGGGTCCTAAGGTGTGATAGTAGTTGTGAGTCAACACAGAGGAAGAATATATTTAGTACCCTATACAAGGAAAGTGATAAATTATGTGATGTGGTAGATAGTGATAACACAGGTAACTTTGTGGGTGATCCAACAAAACTGGTTTAAAATTCTGTTGAGGAAGGAAAATTGCAAAACACCTAATGAAAAATTTTAGGTTTGTGGGTTTTCAGAGGAGAGCTTTACTCTAACCCGTGAGGGTTCTTGAACCCTTCGAGAAAACCTATTAAATAATGGGGACCCCATTTTCACATTTTCTTAAAAATGAAAACAAAGAAAGGGGGTTCACTTGAACCCCTTCAAGTGGAACTCGCTTGCTCTCAGGGAAGTAAGGTCAAGGGGGTTTGAGTAAACCCCCTTTTTGCCCTTCTCCCCTTCTTGCACCAATTTTTTACAAAAAATTGCCTTTTGAAGCTTCGAGTTGAGGATGAAAATGGAGGAAACATCACAGAACCCAACTTGGATGCTGGTAGTCCTCGGAACAAACTATCCATCAAATATAATTTTAATATATTTTGGTTTTATTATGTAATTTTTTTTTAGTTTAATTAAAAATAGGCTTTTCACTGAAAATCAAGTTCTCTCTTCTACACATGTGGAAAAATAGTAGATTATCAAAAATAAAATTTGAAAAATATGTTTGGGCTAGGTATTGATGTCCTTGATCCAGTAAAAAAAATAAAATTGAATTTTGATACATACAAAAAAAGTTATGTTGATTATGGTCTACCTATGTCTAAATTGTAATTGGTTTGACTTCAAAACTTCATTAAGAAAAAAATATTTAATAAAACACTATGAAACCAAATGGACTTGTTAGATATCATAGTTACAAAGCTAAATTTGAAAAAAATAGAATTTTATCCTTCATAGAATTTTTTTGTTGTTGTTTATGGTGAGCATTGCTCCTGTAAAATGGTGTTTACTGATAAAAACTAGTTTTCAAAGGAGATGAAAAAAGAAATGCAATCTGAATCAATTTTTTTTTTAAAATATATTTAGAATCTACAAAAAAAATGTCACAAATCACTAGTTTACATCATCTTCAAATTCCTCATGGTTTAGTAGCTATAGGTGCCCGAAAGTGAAGTTTTAGTTAAAAAATCAGTTTAATGTACAATTTGGCCAAAAATTGTTAACCAGTATTGTGGGATCACCCTTGTGTTTCTGGATTTTGGAGGTATAAATATCAACATGGGGTTTGACTTAGGTGAGCTCCTATATGAAAAAACCTTTCCCCTCATTTAATATGTGCAGGTTATAGATCTAAAGTGATTTGGAGGAATATTTAAGGCTATTTGTTCATTCATGCATTCAAACCATACAAGTTTGTCAAGCCATAGAAACTAGATTTTCTCATCAATAGACAAAGTTTAGACAAAGATCTTGGAAGGAAGAAAGCTACAAGCTAGTGAACTTAGACCTATACTTTTAGATCTTACATATAAGTAGGAATGTCCAAGGCACATTGTGCCCTAGAATAGCTAATTCAAGCTCAAATTTGTACCCTAGTTTCCTTTGTGTCTACCTTTTACATTTTTGGATTCTATTTTTGTCTTCTTGTATTTGATTTCTTAGAATTTATAACAGACTACTATATTTTCATAGTTTGCATAGTTAGTTTATTGTATCATTCAAAATTATTCAATCAATAGTCATCCAAATCACTCATCGCACTCATATTCATAGGGATTAGATCCCTGATCCACCATTATGACTCTTCCTATTAGGTTTAGTAATCAAGTGGATTTGAGATAATTTCAAATCCTTCAAACCAAATTGGGATAAGTGTGATTTATGACCTAGATCCCTTTTCCCAATAGTTAAAAAGTGAAAATGTGAAAAAAGTGCAATGTTATTGCAAAAACATAAAAAGATTTCAATTTCTAGATTTGTTAACTTAGGATCAATCTGTTGCAAGTATGAATGAAAATGGTGGTGTTGTCATTAATGTTGTCATTGATGTCAACACATTATAGGTTGTTGTAGAGAAAGGGAACAAGTGATTGTAAGTTGTGCATGTATCGTTGAGATACTATAGAGATGTTGTGAGTACATGGAGCTATCTTTATATGTTATAGGTGTGCTAATATGATGATTACCGCGCTTTTGAGAAATAGTGAAGATAGAATTGTGTGTGTGTTTAGAATGTGCTCTGGCTTGTGCTCCGCATTTCTACTGTGTTGATCCTATGCTTATGTGGGTCTGAACTATTGTATATGGTAATCCTTGGGTGATATGTCCTAGATTAGAGCTTCTGGTTTGATGGAGAGTGAAAGTTGTGTTCATTGATGTATGAACTTTTTTGGTAGAGTTGTTATATAAGAACTGGAAGAAATGTTTTTGCTTCATAGTCCTCCGCTGGTTTGTTTCTAGTCTTGCAGATCTGGAAGAAGGCTTGTAATGGTGTTATTTGTGTTCTGATAAAGGTGTTTGTAGTTTGCGTTCCGTATGACCTGGCTTCAAAAACATCGGTGTGTCTATATAGTTCAAATGGATTGATGGAAAGTATTATGTGTATGAAGGTCGTTGCATTTGTTGCAAATGAATCTAAAGGTGTCTGAGATGTGTTCCAGTGTATGGTGAAGCATGTTATGTGGCCGACATGTTATCTTCTCATTGTGGAAGTGTGTACTTTAAAGTTCATTGGTGTTTTAATTTTTTTGGCCGACCTAGAGTCTACACATCATGCAAAGGATAAGTGTCAATTGAGGAAGCGTGTGATTGATTTGAGATGTTGTTTTGGGTTTTGGTTAAGTGTTGGTTTGGTCCACTCTGATTCTCTTCCACCATGGGAATTTTGAGTTGTCGACCTAATTTGAATTTTTAATATGAAGTGTGTGTAGCTTACCTTGGAGAATGTTTCTAAGGTTGAAGATGGTATAAATACAATTCAAGATGTTAAGAATTAAATGTAAAAAACATGCCACAAGTGTGAGAAGCAAGAGTGTACGAAAGTGAATTGAGGTAGGAGTACTTTAATGTGTTAGACCCCTGAAAGTAGTGAGCTGATAGTGACTGTAATCTTTTGATCAAGGCTGTGGATGTGTGTAATTTGATGTAGTGTATTTTTCTATTATCTTTTGTATCCTCAGAGGCGCTGAGCCTCCTTTGTTGAAAAATGAGACCTATCTATAAGCAAGTGAGCCTTATATCTAGACAAGAGTCCTTTCTCAAGCAAGTGGTTCTTTGGCAAAGGAGCCTCTTTGTAATCGGGCCATATTACTTATATTGTGAGTTAATTCACCATGGTTTTTCCCTATTGGGTTTTCCATGTAAATCTGGTGTTTCTTGTGTTGATATTGCTTTCTATTATTTGAATTTCATGTTCATACTTAATAGCAAAATAAAGTGGATGTGAAGTTGATAATTGTTTGAAGAATTGTGGATGTGATTGGTGAAAAATGATTCACCCCCCTTTTAGTTGTCTTGCACCTTTCAACAATTGGTATTAGAGCTTTGGTTCCTCAGAGAACAACTTAACCGCTTGAGGTAGATTCGATGACACACAAATTGTTAATCCCTGTGTTTGATGGATCTGACTATAGTGACTAGAAAGTGCAGATGAGAGGTTACTTGATCTCTCTTGATTACAAGACTTGGAAAGCTATTGAGACAAAGTATGTTGCATCGACAAGTGGTCCTTCTATAGATGATATTTTTGTTGATGAGGAAAATGAAAAAGCAAGGCATGCAATCTATAGTGCTTTATCTAAGACTGAGTGGACAAAAGTTATTTCTTTGGGCACCGCTATGAAGTTTCAAAAATTAGAAGATATCTATGAAGGAAATGATAGAGTCAAATTCTCAAAGAAGCTAATAGCTAAGTGTAGATATGAGAACTTGAAAATGGAAGAAGATGAAGATATTTCAAGCTATTTTCAAAGGGTTGATATTGCAGTAAATGAAGTAAAAGATCAAGGTGGTAACCTAACAGATGAAGATGTAATGGAGAAGATTTTGATGACCCTACCAGAGAGTTACAATGATAAGGTCTAAGCTATTGAGGAAGTGTATGATCCTAAGAAGTTCACTAAAGGATAGCTATTTGGCACCTTAACCACATTTGAAATGAGGAAATTTGTAAAAGAAAAGGAGAAAACAACCGCTTTCAAAGCCACTAAGACAAAAGATGATCTAGATAGTGAAGGTTGAGAAGAGTTGGAAGCAAATTTTACAAGGAAGTTGAAGAAAGGTATCGGTAAGTACAAAGGTATGTTCCCTTTTAAATGTTTTAGTTGTCGAAATATTGGTCACTATGCTTCAAGATGTCCAAATAGAGTTGTACACAAGAAGAGTAGATAAAATAAAGACAAAAAGGATAAGAAGTTCAAGAGATTGTATTGTGTTAGAGAAGATGCTATAATTTCTAAAGATGAATCTAATTTTGAGGGTGATAATGATGAATGCTTGTTTCTAGCCTTAGAGAATAAGTCAATATCTACTAACTAGAAGATGTGCAAGGGAAAGTGGTCTGGAGAACGAGAAGTCCAAGAGATGGAAGGTACTTTGGTTATTGCCTTTCATGCTAGATAAGATGAATACTATTGGGTAATTGATAGTGGCTTCTCAAATCACATGACTAGAGAAAAAAGTAAGTTTAATAAACTTGAAAAGTATGATGGTGGATTAGTCATGTTTGGAGATGATTCTGGTGCAAAGATTGTTAGGAAAGGAACAATTAGTTTTGATGGAAAACATAATACTGATGATGTCTATTATGTTAGGGGCTTAAGGTATAATATTTTGAGTGTTGAAAAAACATGTGTAGAAAAGGATTCAAGCTTATGTTTCAAGATAACACTTGTGAGATCATAAAAGGGTCTGGGACTGTGTTTGTGGTAGGAAGAAGAACATATGGGAACATTTATCAGCTTAAGGGTGTTGATAGTCAGTGCCTTGTATATCAAGATAATGAAAGTGGGCTATGGCACCAGAGGATGGGACATGCAACCTTTGAAAATTTGATCAGGATTAGTTCAAGAGAAATTGTTCGGGATCTTCCTAAAATCACAAATCCTACCAATACTATTTGCAAAAGTTGTCAATTGGGAAAACAAACAAGATGTAACTTTAAAGGAAAAGAGCAATCGTCTACCAGAATGCTAGAATTGGTTCATACAGATCTCTATGGTCCCACAAGAATATGAAGTCTTAATGGTGACAAGTATTTTATGCTCCTTATTGATGATTATTCTAGAATGAAATGGGTTACTTTTGTTAGGGAGAAAGCTCAAACACTGGATATATTTAAAGTGTTCAAGGCTAGGGTAGAGAATGAAGTGAACTTGAGAATCAAATGTTTAAGGACTGATAGAGGTGGAGAATTCACTTCCAGTGATTTTAATATTTTGTGAAGAGTGTGGCATAAAAGACATTTTTTTGCACCTGGAACTCCTTAGCAAAATGGAGTTGTTGAGAGGAAGAACTAAACTGTTCAAGAGGCTGCAAGAACTATGATGAAAGAGAAAAATGTACATGATGTATATTGAAGAGAAGCAATCCACACTATTGTTTATATTCTTAACATAGTTTAGATTAGAGGTAACAACACAAAGACTCCTTATGAGTTGTGGACTAGAAAGATTCCTACTGTTAAGTATTTTAAGGTGTTTGGAAGTAGATGTTATATTAAAAGAGATGATGAGAACCTTGGAAAGTTTGATGCAAGATGTGATGAAGGTATTTTCCTTGCATATTCGACTAGTAGAAAAGCCTATATATGCTTCAAAAAAGGTTAAGGAAGATTGTTGAGAGTGCAAATGTAAAATTTGATGAAGATATGCACATACCAGTTGAAATAAGTGAAGTTGAAAAAGAAGAACCTATCTGCGGACAAGTACAAGAAGAGAATAAAGAATAAGAACATATTGAAGAAGAAGAAGAAGCTCCAGAACATGCTCCTAAGACCCCAAAGTATGTACAAAAGAATCATCCTGAAGAACAAATAATTGGAGATAAAAGTGAAGGTGTAAAGACAAGAAGCAAAGTGATGGTAGCTGAGGTAAATTTGTGTTTACTTTCCCAAATAGAACCTAAACCAGTGTGTGAAGCATGCAAAGATGAGAATTGGATTAGAGCAATGAAAGAGGAGTTGTAGTAGATAGAGAAGAATCAAACATGGGAACTAGTTCCTAGAACTGGAAACAAGAATGTAATTGGTATAAAATGGGTGTTCAGGAATAAGTTGAATGAGAATGGTGAAGTTGTAAGAAACAAAGAAAGAGATGTGTGCAAAGGTTATTCACAGGTTGAAGGAATAGACTTTGAGGATACATTTTCTCCAGCAGAAAGAATGGAGGCCATTCAGATGTTTTTTGGCTTTTTCTGCTCATAAAGATTTCAAGGTATATCAGATGGAAGTTAAGTCTACATTCCTAAATGGATAATTGGAAGACGAGGTGTACATGGAACAACTAGAGGGATTTCAGTTATTAGATAAACCAAACATGGTCTGTAAGTTTAAAAAGGCATTGTATGGACCTAAATAGGCTCCTAGAGCATGGTATGCAAGATTGGATAGGTATTTGACACAACAAAGCTTCAAGAAAGGCTCCACAGATAGTAATCTCTATTTCAAGGTTGAAGGAAATAGAATGTTGATAGTGGTTGTGTATGTTGATGATATTATCTCTAGAGGAAATGAGGGTATGTGTAAGAGATTTGTAGAGGAGATGCAAAAGGAGTTTGAGATGTATATGATTGGTGAGTTGAATTTCTTTCTAGGACTTCAAGTGAATCAAAAATATAAGGGAATATTCATTTCACAATCAAAGTATGCCAAATACTTGCTGAATAAATTTGGAATGGATGACTCCAAACCGGTTTGTACCCCTATGGTAACTGGATGTAAACTGAGTAAAGATGATGAATCTCCTAAAGTTGATCAGACCATGTACAAATTTATGATTGGTGGACTGTTATATCTTACTGTTACTAGACCAAATATCATGCATGTAGTATGTTTGGTTGCCAGATTTCAAGCAAAACCTAAAGAAGCACATGTTACAACTATGATTGAATATTTAGATATCTAAAAGGCACTCCAGATTATGGCATGTGGTATCCTATGGATACTGATTTCACTTTGAGTGCTTACATCGATGCAAATTGGGTTAGTTGTATAGATGACCAGAAGAGTACAAGTGGTGGTGCATTATTTCTTGGAGGAAGATTGGTTCCATGGCTAACCAAGAAGCAAGATTCAATTTCCTTATACACTGCAGAAGCTAAGTACATTGTTGTAGCATCTTGCTGCACATAGGTATTATGGGTGAAGCAAACATTGAAGGATATCGAAGTGATGTGTTATAATCCTATCCCTATCTTCTGTGATAATACAAGTGTAATAAATATTTCAAAAAATCTAGTAATGCATTCAAGGACAAAGCATATATCTATCATATATCATTTCTTGAGAGAAAAGGTATTGAAGAATGAAGTTAGACAGGAGTATGTGCCTATAAAGGACCAAATTGTTGATATATTTAATAAGGCTCTTTTAAAGGATACTTTTTGAGTATCTCAAGGAGAAGTTGGGGTTACTGCCCCTACTTGTTTGAACTAGGTGCACATGGAGGTGCATTAGTCTAGTGGATCTACAAATTCTTAATTTTTTTGGACTGATGATTGGGGTCTACTCCTCAGAGGGAGTAGGAAGTATCATTGTTGTAGTATGAGATGTGGATGCACTCTTAAGGGGGAGTGATCAAAATTATGTTCTTTGATATTGATCTCAAAGGGGGAGAGAGAGTCATGTGAAAAACTATGAAAGAAAAAGGGGGAGAGAAAGTCATGAGAAAGAGAGAATATTGAAAGGAAAAAAGAGTATAGGAAATGTTGTGTAGGCTATCTAATCTAAAAATAAATTAGGAGAGTGCAAGAATGGAATGGATGTTGTGAATGGATGTTCTCTTTGATGGTTTTTCACATAATGTGTTGCCATCAATGAGAAAGGGGGAGATTCTTGCAAGTATAAATGAATATGACCTGGTGTTGTCATTGATGTCAACGCAATATAGGTTGTTGCAGAGAAAGGAAACAAGTGATTGCAAGTTGTGCATGTATAGTTGAGATACTATAGAGATGTTGTGAGTACATGGAGCTATATTTATGGTGTTGCAGGTGTGCTAATATGATGAGTTACCAAGTTCTTTTGAGAAATAGTGAAGATAGAATTGTGTGTGTGTGTTCAGAAAGTGCTCCATTTTATGCTCCACATTTTTTCTATGTTGATCCTATGCTTGTGCGGATCTGAAGTGTTGTTTATGGGAATACTTGTGTGATATATCTTGGATTAGAGATTCTGGTTTGATGGAGAGTGAAAGTTGTGTTCACCAGTGTGTGAACTGGTTTGGCAGAGTTGTTATCTATGGACTAGGAGAAATGTTTTTGCTCCACAGTCCTCCACTAGTTTGTTTATAGTATTGTAGATATGGAAGAAGGCTTGTAATGGTGTTATCTATATTCTGACAAACGTGTTCATTGTTTTTTGTTCCAAAAAATTGGTTTCAGAACTACTATGTATGTCTGTATAGTCCGAATGAACTAATGGAAAGTATTTTGTGTATGAAGGTTGTTGCATTTTCTGTGGATGAATCTAAAGGCATTTGAGATGTGTTCTAGTGTATGGTGAAGCATGTTATGTGGTCTACATGTTATCTTCTCGCTATGTAAAAGTGTGTAATTTCCAAAGTTCATCATGTTTTCATTAGGTTTGGCCGACCTGGTGTCTACATGTCATGCGAAGGGTAAGTATCAATTAATTAAGTGTGTGATTGATTCGAGATGTTTTCTTTGGTCTTGGTTAAGTGTTGGTTTGGTCCACTCTCATTATCTTCCACCGCAAGAATGTTGAGTTACCGACCTAATTTGAATTTGTAAAATGAAGCGTGTGTAGAAAACCTTGGAGAAAGTTTATAATGTTGAAGATGGTATAAATACAAGTCAAGATGGTATGGATTGATGTATCAAGAATTCCACAAGTGTGAGAAGCAAGAGTGTGTGAAAGTGAATTGAGGAAACAATACTTTAATGTGCTGGACTCCTAAAAGCAAAGGAGCCGGGATGATGTCTACAATATTCTAATCAAGGCTACAGATGTGTGTAATTTGTTGTGTTGGATTTCTTTGTTATCTTTGCTTCTATAGGCAAGGAGCCTCCTTGTTGATAGTGAGTCCCATCTATAGGTAGTGGACCTTGTATTTGGACAATGAGTCCTTTCTTCAGTTGAGCCCCTTTGGTAGTGAGCCTCTTCTTTGCAATCAATTTTTCTATTACTTAATATTGTGAGTTAATCCCTCACGTGGTTTTTCCCCTTATTGGGTTTCCAAGCAAATTTGGTGCTCTTTGTGTTGATATTGCTTTCTGTTATTTGCATTTCATGTTCATACCTAATAAAAGAATAAGGTGGATATGAAGTTATAATTTTTTGAAGAATTGTGGATGTGATTGGTGACAACTGATTCACTCCCTGTCTCAGTTGTCTTGCACCTTTCAACAAAATCAATTTATGTACTTTACAATTTTAATATTACATTTCTAATTGCATTTATTGGTTAAGAGTTGTGCAAATTTCTTAAATAATTATATTTCATATTGAAAAATCATAATTCTTCTAAATTCTAAAAATTAATTTATTATTAGACTTGAATAGTCATAGAATATGATACTTAAGCACTATAGAACATATCTAAATTTTGAATTCAAAAAAATAATTTGTTAGTCTAGGGGGCATCATGCCCCTTACCAAGTTATTTTTGCTTAGATTTTAATGATAATAACCTCTCAAGATGTTCTGTCTAGATCTTCTTTTAGTTTTTTGTCCACTATACTATTACAATATGTATCTGAGTACATATTTCTATTAAGCATAAAATCTTTCATAATGGTTGAATGCTTCGGTGAAATTTTGTCCTCTTTGAAATATTTGGTTGATGTTTAACATTGTGTGTTTGGTAATGATTCTCCTTTAAACATGATTCAACCCATATTCCTGCATCCCCCAATGCATATTTCCATAATGAGGATATCTTGAGGCAAGAGGAAGTAATCATGGATGAATTATTAAATACAAAAATACCTAACATAGAAACCAACATTGTCCTTTATCTTTTACCAACCTTTCCTATTCATCCTTATCAATATTCAATAGTACCTACCATACCTCCACTTGACATGTTTACTTCCTCACACAAGGAAAGTGCTTTAAATTTCATTCCTTGATCATTACATATGAAATCTCTTACCAATTGAACCATAGATTTTTGGCTCTAATGCACTCTCTAACTCTTCTAGGGTTTTTTACCTAAAAGGAGAGAGGTAGGGCCAAAAATGCTAAGGGGTTCATTCAAATTATGCTATGTGAGATGTTATATGAACTAAATGAAGTGATTTATATGACTGAATTTGAATGCAAAACTAAGATTTATGCTATGTTTGAAAACACAGTGTTGTTTGCAAAAAGCTTGAAAGAATGAACCAAAATGCAAATTAAACTAAACAAAAAGTCAAATTTCAAAATGTGTGCACCTAGGAAATAGGAGAAGACTTGAAAAAATATAGAAAACTGATGAAATTTGAATTTGAGCTGATTGGGACTCATTCGCCACCTTGGGCAAATTAATCCCAGTTTTGGGTTTTTCTACACAGAAACTATTTTCTGTCAGCCAGGAAGCAGGATTTGTATCTGACTCAAATATGCACCTCAGGAAGGACTCATTCACGGTCATGCATGGTGAATCAATCTAGTTTCAAATTTTGGCAACTTCAAAGTTTTGTCCTGTACCTTGACACCCGCACAACAATTTCTGACAGAAACCCAACTCCAGATCTCATAAAATTCCTACAAAACAACTTAATTTTTTTTTTCTAATGGTGGGTTTTCCTTGGTCAAACCCATAGTTGGGTAATTAAACATTGAATGGAGAAAAAACTACATAAACCCTAGCCTTGGATGTGTTAAAGACTAGGAAAAATTGAAATATGACAAAAGTCCTATTCTATTGATCTAGAATAAGAAATGCAAAGATGATTTATATGAAGAAAGATCTCAACCATAGAAACCTTACAACACATGAAAAATAGGAATGAAATGACATGCAAGTGATAAAAAAACAAAATGCAAACCTTAATATGAAGATAGAGTGAAAATGGAAGATGGAATCAATATGAAACCAATTCCTTAGGTGTGATTTGGTGGCTAGTTGCACCTCCTCACCCTATATTTCTTCATGATTCACCATAGGCATCCATTGTCAACCCTTTGCAATGTTTGATCTTGACAAGAAGAGTGAGCTTCAAGACCTACAAAAACCCTAGTTTGCTACCCTGAAACTTCAAATTTTGGTAATGAGACTTGTTGTGGAAGACTTGACTCTAAGAATTGCTCTTGAAAAATGACAAAATGATGTGTGAAATGACTTAACATGAGTAATTATAATCAAAAACACCTTATTTTCTTGTTATTTAGACCTAAGAGACCGACATTCACTGGAAATTCAAGTTAAATTAATCAAATTCCAGCTCAAAATTGAATTTTCCCTCAAAGGGGACTCATTCTCCACCCTTGGCGAATGGGTCCCACCAAAGGGGACTCATTCGCCCAAGGTGGTGAATGGGTCCCACTACTAATTTTTGAAGGTGGGTTTTCGGGGTATGAGATAATTAGATGTTGTTTTTTGGGTTTTATGTGATTTCTCAAGTAAAACATGCCTCTAGATAAAAAATAATGGGTCTTAGGGGCCTATAATTGTTGTTTTGAAGGGTAAATGATGTGAAGGAACTCAAAAGTGGGTCTAATTATGCATGAAATTGTCTCTTTTCTCAAGAGGGTCCAATTTTCTATGGCACACCAATGATAACCAAGATGATCCCATACCAACAAGTGATCCTCAATCTTATGAAAAAAAAGTGACAAATACACACATCAACTTAGAAAAGTGTTATAGCCAAGGATTTAAAATTCTTGCTAAACAAGGTTGTGACATAAAGAATGAACATGAAACTGACACTCTCTTGGAACAAATACCATTTGAAGATACAAAATGAATTGGTTATCAAGGTTCTCCACCTCTACACATAAACATTTTACCATCCCTAAACCATTATAAACCTTATAGATATATTAGAAAGTGTCTCCTACCCACTCCACATCCATTAAAATGACCTAATGCACATTAGAAACACTTTTACAATTGGAATTCATTAAACTACCTCATATGCAAGAAACAAGAGATTTAAAAAAATCATCCTTTGTGCATATCATAGATTATTCATATTATTGATGAATGCCATACTTTTAAAGAAGATATTAGATGGTAAATATCCTTGCATGGATGAATATTATAAGGTAGTAAACTAAATAGCTACAAATTTTCTCCTTGTTATACATGGTAGTCATACTATTTCATTACCATGCATGGTGCACAAAAATATTTTATGTAATCATATTTCATCAATAAAGATAAATGTGATATAATCCATATAGGCTCGCCTTTGCCCTTACACTTGGGGGGCAAGGGTAGTTAGCCTTAGATAAGGAGTATTCCTTAATCAAGGGATCCTTTACCTCTTCATTATATCCTTTAAATACTAGTGTAACAAGTACACTAACATTTTAAGGGGGTCATATTACCTTGCATATTACTGTTATTGAAATAAATTGGTCCCTTTTTAGTTGTGATATTATACATCCTCTACTGATGTGGCCTTGTTTCCCATAGTGTGTTATCTTTAGTAGAAATATCACATATATGTTCACTAAAGCATGGTCTCCTCAATATATGTTAGTGCCTTATTTTTGGTGTTATTAGGCTTGGTACCCCCTAAAATCATGACTTTTCATGACATGTTATGTCCCCTTTGTGGTAGTACTATTCTTGGTACTCCCTAAGGTGTGACCCTTCATTCCATGATTTTTCCTCTCTTAATAGTGGTTTCATGTGTGATACTCCCTAAGGTGTGACCTCCCATGTATTGAGTAATGTCCTTTGACATATTGTGATCTATTTATTGACATGCAACCTTGGTGGTGGTGTTATTTATAATTCCCAGTGAGGCATGGTCTTTTGATATTTATCTCCCATGATGTTAAACTTTATACACCCTTTGAGGTGATTTTGCATCCTGTGACATTAAATAGTCCCCCATGATGTTAATTTTTTTACACCCCTTGAGGTGATTTCATCCCCTATGATGTTATATGGTCCCCCATGAAATTAAACTTAATGCACTCCCTGATGCATGATTGAAAAAATAGTCCATAGATTTGGAATAATGTAGTTTACTAGTGAAGCATCTTTTAACATGGCCACCTAGCATAACAAAATTTCCTTGCTAGAGAATCCATGTGTTTAATGAGATAGGTAGCATAATACAAATTACTAGCCTTGTGGAGCCCATCATATTGCATGGACACCTAGTATAACACAACTTGCTTGCTATTGGATCTATGTAGCTCATGGGTGAATTACCGTAATGCATCTTGTTGGTCTTAATGAGAGCATTCCCTTGTGTAACATCATATTCAAGAGATGATGTTTAGTTTTCAAAGAAAAAATTAAGATTAAGGTCTCTTTGTCTTATCGACTTGAATCCTTTGAGTA
>VDFB02240597.1:0-17337 GCA_007258455.2 Sequoia sempervirens
CCATCCCAATCTATGAAGGGCAATTTAAATTGCAAGTCGAGTTTTTTATGAAGAGGCACGTCTCATAATAAATGATGTTTTATTTAATTGTTATTGAGGCCGACATCCTTAGGCGTGAATTCATGAAGAGAAGCGATTCCTTGAGGCCGACTTCATGTGTCTTGGAGACACGACTTTTGGTGGAGGCCGACATGAAGGTTAGAAGGGATGCGTCCCTTCCATTCATATGTATATATACACATTGCTTCTCCATTGTATTTATTCATTGTGTTCATCCTAGTTCGATATCCATAGTGCGAATTGAAGTAGTAAGAAGTTTATCAAGTCCAGATCGATATATCTGTTGAAGGCTGAGTTATATCTTTTCTGTGTTAGCATCAGATTGTGGTGTTCATTCTTGGCCTTAATATCGGCCTCTTTGTAAAGGAGACATTTATTGATATTCAATATATAAGTGATATATTGTTGTTGGGTTTTTCTCCCTCAAGTGGAGGGTTTTCCCAGGGTATATGCTGTGTTATTGTGTCTGATTTTGAATTAATTTTCTGGTCTTACATCTGATTATAAAAACTAACAATTCCCAGCAACATCTTTGGTTGCTATTACACATGTTGATCCAAGTCAAAGGTACCAATAGGCAGATCAGTCATATCTTTTGGGTCCAAGTCCTTCACAAAAAGTTCAAATTTGTTCCTTATCATTGGTTCCAGTTTTTTCACCTTCTCAAGTTTGTCAACATTACGAGTCTTCATGTAATCTTTAAGAGCAACTAATTCATCCTTGTTCAAGTTGCTCCTGCCTTGGGTCCAAAACTGAGTCCTCTTAATCTCCATTTTGTAAACAATAGTAAGGCTTTCCTCGAGCAAGATCAGGAATCTCTCCTTGGGTATTTCCAGAATCATGGTGACTTGCAAAAGAATGCTAATAAGGTTGAGTTTGCATTTAAACTCGGTAAGGTATCTCCTTTTTCCTTGGACAATCTCCTCCTTTCTCTTCTTCCAGATAAACTACAAAATCTCATTAGTAAGCACAAGCTAGAATTTATTAAGATGAACAAAAAAATCCTTCACATAGCCAAATAAAATATCAAACCAAGTAAAACCATCTTTAATGTTCCATCCTAGTTTGTCGCCAAGAAAAGGGGACCAAAGCAAGCAAACAAATTGACAATCAAAGAAAAGATGTTCAATAGTTTCAATTTAATTACACAAAGAACACATTCTAACTTTGATACCTAGAGAAACTAATTCAACATTCACAACAATTGCCTTCAAAATAATAAGCCATCTAAAACAAGACTTATTTGGTTCAACAATAAAAAACCAAGCATGTCACAACACATAGACCCATTTAGAATTAGACCAATCCGGATTCCAATTATTGTTCAAACAAACATTTATTTCCCTCATGCGAGCATTGCATAGATCTTTTTTGCAGAGATCCGATCAAAGATTGTACTATCATTCCACTTGAAGTTCATTAAAATTTCAGTGTTCAACAATAAAGAAATGGGAAAGTTCACACCGTACAGAGCTCTATTTAGAACAAAAAAGGTTCTCCTTTGACAGTGAAGGATGTGAAATTCTTTTTTCAATCTTTACCAACTTTTCAAATAACCATCATAAAAAATGTCTTGGAAGTTAGAGATCCCTTTCAAGTTCCAATGCTTGGTAGAACACCCCTGGGTAACAGCCAGGGGTTTATTGTTCCATTCAAGGTACCACCAAACTGATCGAAAAGCAACAAATTTGCCATCAATTCTAGAAAAAGCCTTACTGTCCTTAATCAAAATTTTGACACTCCCCTAGGCCCTCCAAATGCTGTTAAACACATTAGAGTCAAAGGGTTTGATAGCAAAATTACCAAAAAGCAAAATATGAGCTGAAGGCTGACCAATTCATTCCTTTATTCAGTCTAGAAAGAGCAATGTTATTCTTGATTAGAACTTTCCAAGGCTCAGTCCAATCAAAAGCTTTTACAATCCATTTGACTGGTAAAGCAATACCCTGAGTCTTCAAATCTTTTAACTCTAACCCACCAAGGAATTCAGGCAAACAACACCAGTACCAATTCACTGTATTTCTTTTCTTACTTTCTCTATCGTCAAACCATAGGAAATCTCTAAGAGTCCTTTGGATTTTTTTTGAAATATCCCAACCAAATTATATGCAATTTTTCTGATTTTTGCAACTCAGATTTATGCCCTAATTTTCTGATTTTTAGAATTCTGCTCAAAGCGTAATTTGCTGATATAAATTTCTGAGTCTATACATGCATTAACAGCAGCATTTAATCATCCCAATGACATCAAAACTCATAGCATATTTGTTTAACCATGAACAAGTATGTAATCAGCATAATGAATCACCAGAACATCCACCAAACACATGGCAAATTCTGATATTCCAAATGTTCAGTTTGCTGCTACAAATCAGACCTACTTATTGATGCAATATCACAATGAAATGGGCTCCAAACATGCCCAACAACATACAGAAGTTTGCTGATATGAAGAAACCCAAATTATGCAATGAAATATTGTCCAATCCTAACCCTAGCTAGGCGAACCTGCCCAGCTCATATAAAATGCAAATATTTGATGATAAATGACTCCAAAACCCTACCACAAGGGTGTGTTAGTTTTAGATCAGAAATGTAAGCAATAAATAATGCAACACATAAGACAAATGAACACAGCAGTTTACCCTGGGAAAGCCCTCCTTCTCGAGGGAGAAAAACCCAGCAAAATATATCTCTTATATATAGGACGAATAAGAGCAGAAATCTGCTTTACAAATCAGACCCTTCTCAAGGGCAAACTTGATTTAATAAATGATGAAAATCTCTTCTTGATACAACTGAATATAAATCTTCTTGAAATCTGATTTGCTTCTAAAGATGGCAATCTGCTGCTAAGTGCGAACTCCTTCTTGAGAAAATACAAATGAAAATGAGATGAATTGATGATTGATTGAATGATCATCATCTTGTATATATACCAAACTAGGCAACTCTTCATCTAGGTTGGCCTCTTTGATAAATTAAAAATAAAAAATATAATTTGTAACAGGAAGGCCGACCTGCCTTAAACAAGGGGAAAATAGCTCCCGAAGCTATAAAACATTAACAGGGTCCACCCATGCTGGTGTGATTATAGGGTTTGCAACCCTTGAAAACATGCAAAATCCGTCCAAACTTGCAACAATTCGCCCCTCCAAACCTGGTCACTCCTCTTGCAACTTGGGCACCTAACTCTAGGGAGAAGCACTAGGTCAAATGCACACAAAATTCACCTTCCTCAAGTCTCCTAGGCTGATGTATAAATCTGAGCATAAAAAACTAACAAAAATCTCCATTGAAGCACAAGTGAACTTCCGTCATGAAGTCCTCCATAGAAGAGCTAGGTTTTCGTCCAACTCCTCCAATATTCTCAAGGGTTTTCATCCTTGGAATAGTCGCCAAAGTGCAGATCAGAAAGGCAGAGATAAATTCCATGATGTCCAAAAGCCTCCAAATGATGTTGTATATATATCAAAGCTCCTTATGACTCCCCAACTTGGCTGACCCAGCTTTGGGCGCCAACCTTTATTTTAAATTGCTTTTTTTAAAATTCTATTTTAATGCTCCAAATCTGGGTGCCAATTTGCAATTAAATTTTATTTTATTCTTTAATTTGTTTCCCTCCTTATTTCTCCAAAGGGCCCTTTAGAAGCCAATTAAATAAAAAATGTTACGAGTTTTAGAGTTAGAATTTAAATATTATTTTTTCTCTCCCCTTCGGCAAAACCAAAAATAATAAAATAATATTATTTTTTTCATAATTTCCCTTGTTTGCTTCAGGAGGGACATTACATTTTTCAAATTGATCACTACCAAAAAGCCAAGCAGAAGAGTAGTAGATGCTATGAGAAGCAAGAATTTATTGAGTAACCTGAACTCTCCCAGCTAAAGATAACATGAGTTTGCCTTTTCTGATGTTTTTTATCAATCCTGTGGAACATCCATTCGTACACATCTTTTAATGAAGGGTTAATGGAAAAGGGGATACCCAAATATTTAACAATGGTATTAGGCCCCCATCATTGTCAATTCTTACCTTTCAGCCACTCTAGAGGAGAGTTATTCCAACTTAAAATAGTAGACTTATTGTCCAAAACCTTAGCACCAAAAGCCCTGTAAAAATGTTAAATCTATTTATCATATTGTCAAAATTATCTATATTCATTTGAACAAAGAGAGCAGTATCATCAGCAAATTGTGCTTTAAGCAATTGTTCATTATTTGGGAGCCAATGCTGTAAACAGGAGGCCTAATTAAACTGTTTCTGAACACATAATGCAAGACATCAATTAGACCAAACAAGGCAGGTACAATTGGACACCCTTTCCTAATAGATCAGATCCCTATTAACATCAACTTGAGTGGAAGAATATTTGAATAAAATACTTATCCATTTGCAGAACTTAGGAGGAAAGCCAAAGGCCTCCAACATTTCAAGAACAAAAGACCACTCAATTCTGTCATAAGCTTTTTCAAAATCTGAAAGCGCCATACTCACATCTTGCCCATTATGTTTAGCCCAATTCATCCCTTGCCAACTAGTGACCAGGTTTTGCTTGATAATGCACTTTTAGGTAGTGATTGTTACGTGGTCCGTTTACTTATATTTTGGAGACTGGTAAGGCTAGTTGGAGTTGGAATTAGGGTTTCCAAACTTCTTGGAAGGGGTGTTTGAATTATTTTTGGGGTTTGCTGGAGATGAAATAAAATTGGTTTAGGAATTCTTTTGGGTTTTAGAGAGCTTCTGCTTGATGGAGCATCGCTTAGTTGAGGGCAACTTACAAATTTACTATTTTTAGTAAATTCTATTTTAACACTAAACGGTACGAGGTTTTGATTAGGTTGACTTTCTCCCTTACGGCGGATTCGAGTTGGTATTGATGTTTCTGGATTTTTGGGGCATTTTTATGGAGAGATAAGTTATTTTCATATTATAATGTTATATTTTAATATTATACCCCATTGGCCTAGCATTATAACTTTATGTTGTTTTAAAAAGGGGACTGCATGGATCAGTACATCATCGGAGAGAGATTAAATATTTTAAAGGAAGGTTCAAAATGCTCAAAGGTGAAATGGGGCCAACTTTGGGGTACATGGTATTTTATAGTAATTTTCACCTCTCTTAAATTTGGGGCGCCGTTTTTAGAAGGCTGGGTCCAAAAGTCAAAATCAAGCCGCAGTGTTGTGGGGGCACACCTTTGAAGCTTCTGAGGAGATTCTCTCAAAATCTATGTAAAGGAATACCTCTCTTCATTTGGGATCTTCTGTCTACCATATTGTTATGCTGCTGGAATGTCTTCAGGCAAGCTTTGAGGAAAGCATACCTCCTAGCACCACTTGGCTCATCTTCTTGCTGGAAAGATAGCAACAAGTTGAGAGTTAGATTGTAGTTGGGTTGTTTAGCATTGTAGTTGAGTGTTCTTGCATTTTGTTGTTGAAGTTTAAGCATTTTGTCATATTCTGGAGTTCCTGATATTGCATTGCTGTAGGTGGTTTTTCATTCATATATCAAAAAATAAAAAAGATATTGTTCTGGGTGTTTGTCATATCCTCTTCTCTACTTGGGGCAACCCTATTTGCAAGTTTGTGGATTTTTTAATGGAGTTTCTGATTTTTCCTAGCTAAATCGCCCTTTAAAGAGGGCCGTACCATTCTGAGGTTGCTTTGGGATTTGTGCAAAATAAATAGAGGTTGTTTGGAGAGGTTTTAGGTATTCATTTTGGGCATCATCATCCTTAGAGCAATCTGCACTTGGTTTCATGTCATTAGAGTGAGATTTGAGCAAGATACAAGCATTTGAGTGAGTGCTAGGTTGCAGATTTCTTCATTTCATGTTGCAGGTCTGATATATCAGATTTAGGAAATTCATCTTTTGGCTGGGAAATGAGCTATTGAAGTCATATAGGACATTTGGAAGGAGCTCTATACTATTGCAGCTTGATTATCTTTCTAAACAGTGTGCTTGCAGGAAAACATATTCATTGTAAGGCTGTCAGTAGTACTGACTAGCTCATATTTACATTTGTAAGCTTCATTGTATTCCCACTATTAGTGGAGGAGACTGGCCATTGCTCAGTCTGTACTGTATTTACTTTGGTTGCTTCGCCATATGATAGCGCCTTGCCCATCTCGGGTTAGGAGAGCACATACTTGGTGTTGAGCTTTAATTTCAGTATTGCATTCTTACTTTGATACTCCGCCATATGGTAGCTTCTTACCCATCTTGGGACGGAAAGCACATTCTTGGTGTTGAGTCTTTCTTTCTATTGCTGGTTTGATTTGAGCTGACCTTTAACGGGTTCTTGTTATACTGGATTGTGCATTGTAAAATTTAGAAAAATCCAGGTTCATTATAGTTTTAGAATGTATCTCCCCTTGATAAATGCTATTTGGTAATAAGACCACTCTTTTCAAGATTTCTGTTAGTCTGAGAGGAGTTTTAGCCATAATTTTGTAAGAAACATTTAGCAATGTAATAGGCCTCTAGTTTTTAGTAAGTCTTATTCCCCTCCTTTGGAATCAGCTTAATAAGTCCTCTATTAATCTCTTTCTGCAAAGCTTCTTGATAGACCTCCATCAACCATCCCTAATTCAATCAGAACTAACTTGAAAAAATTCAGTAGGAAGACCATCACTGCCAAGAGGTTTGCCATCACAAAAGGAATTAATGGTATTAATGATCTCATCCTTAGTGATAGCTCTATTGAGATCCAAGTCATCTTCTTCCTTGACCAACTTATGTATGACCCTTTTACAATGTTCTCTTGCCTATTTACTGTGATTACCCTCCTTGTAGAAAATAGATTTTGATAAAAAGAATGAAAGGCCTCCTTCATGAAGGCACTATCATTAGAAGTATTACCTTCATTCTATAGGACCAATTCTTTCTCTATTTAGTTTTGATTTGATGAGATTAAAAATGTACTTGGAGCCTCATCTCCTTCCTTGATCCAATTCATCTTTGCTATAATTTTGACCCCTTGATTTTTATAGGTTTACAGTCTCCTAAGAAGATTCTTCATCCTAATCATTTTAACAAGAGTTTATTGTTAGTGCAAGAATCTTTTGGATTTGACTGTCTTCTCTTCTCTTGTATTGCTCTCCTAATGATGGATCATGAAGTTTGATCCAAAATGTTGAGAAAGGAAAAACTTACATAGTCAAATCCAGAAGATTCTTGCACTAACATTATGGACTATGGAAATTATATGTCTTCAAGAGTTTATTGATCATCTTTGTTCTATTGCAACCCCCATCCAAAGACAAAATCTTCTCTTCAAGAGTGCTCTCAATTCTTGAAATATTCCGGACCAATTTTTTTCAATTTTTGAATGCAATTACAAAGCAACACGCACCCGTTAAGGTTAGCTGGAAAACCCAAACGATGCGGAAATAACTCTAACCAAGAATGTACACCAGGATCCCGAGTTGGGCAAGGTGTGAGCATATGGTCAGAGGATCTTTATGCACTGCTGAATTGAGTAACTCTAACCAAGAATGTGCCCAAGGTGGACGATTATATGGTCAGAGGATCTTTATGCACTGCTGAACTGAGTAACTCTAACCAAGAATGTGTCCAAGGTGGACGAACATATGGTCAGAGGGTCCCTACAAATTACAATACTGAAAGTAAACTCGACGCCAAGAATGTGCTTTCCAACTCAGAATGGGAATGGAGCTACCATATGGCCGAGATACTAAGAACTACAATGCAATTCAAATCGTAAGATAGGCGGCAAGCCAGCCTCTTCCACTTATTCAGCGGGTATTACAATGAAGCAAAGGAAGAAGAGGTAAGATTGCTGACAGTACTACTGTTCAACTTACAATGAATTAGAGAGTGCTTGCCAATAACATAAAATAAGAAGTCTAACAATGCTGCAATATAGTAAAATGTTTCCTCAATGATCACAATGACTTCCAACCCGAACCCAACTCAAATGACAAACTTTATGCAAGCTGATATGACAGAACATGGACTGAAAATGCATAACTAGCAACACAAAACCCTACTAAAATGCTTATAACTCTCTCTAGACTTGTCCAAATGATATGAAATATGATGCAAATGAACACTATGAAGATGGCAACAAGATTCTAATCAAGAAATGACTCTAAAGACTTGTAAATTTATTTTCTAAACTTTTGCCAGGCAAGACAAAATAGTACGGCCTCCAGAAATGTTCTACCAACAAGATAAAATCAGATTCTTCATTAAAAATCACCAAACTTTGCACAAATGGTCGCCCTACATAGAGAAAGAGATGGCAGCAATACCTAGAATGATTATTTTTGTATTTTTTGAAATATGAGCAAAAACAACATTCAGCTACTTGAAGTCAGCAACTCCAAAAATTCACTAACACGCTCAAACTGGACTACAAATGCATAAAAAATTCTACAATGCAATCTCTCACTACAAAAACTCACTCAACTACAAGCTAACTCTCCACTAGTTGCTTTCTTTCAAGCAAGAAGTCGAGCCAAGGCTAGGAGGCATTCATTTCTCAAAGCAATCCAAACACCATTTCGGCAGCATAACTTTACTATAGACATAAGATGATGAAAAGAAGAGAAGAGGTCTCCTTATAAAGACTTGCCAAGCATCTTCCAGAAGCATCTAGAAAGTGCGCCCTAATTCAATTTTGAATTTGACTTCATTTCCCTCCAAGTACAGGCGTCCCTTTTCATGAGGTAATATTTGATTTTAATAAAATAATAGGATCCTTGAAATTGGCGTCCCACTTTAAGCTTCCCATCAATTTGGCCTTTAGAAAATATTAAAATAATCTCTTGATGAGACATGCCACCATGAAGTCCCCCTTTTAAAAACAACTTGAAGTAATAAAGCTAGGCCAAGGGCTCAACATTAAAATATAACATTAAAATATAACGTTATTTAAATCACCTTAACTTATTTCTCCAAAAAACATCCAAAGGCCAAAAATGATCAAACCAATTGAATTGGCTGAAGAAGTGAGCCAACTGCACTGAAAACCACAGGACCACTGCTAGAAATAGAATTTACTAAAAATAGTAAATTTCTGAAGGTGCTCGGATCATACTGCAAGTCATACCACCGCGAAGCTCTCTAAAAACCCAGAAAGAATCCGCAATTCAATCTCCAAACTTCGAGCAACAACATCCTCCAAAACAGGAAACCCTAATTTTACCCTCCGAGTAGCTTACAGGTCTCCGGAATAGGCCAACGGTCAATTGAATTGATCACGCTCGAGAAGGGGACATTACAATTCTTTTTCTATCTAAAGCCTTTTTTTCTTTTCCCATTGTCTTAAAAATGTTACTCCACATAGAAACCAAGTAATCCCATAGTTTGATGACAAAAGCCCCTTATAACAACCAAGTAATCTCATAATTTAAATGTCTATAGTGATCTACCTCCTCTATTTAATGTAATCATCTCCTTTGTTAATTCAAGCAATTTTAGCCCAAAATTGTTTCATGGTATCAGAGCCATGGGGTTCTACAAGATCTGGCGAATTTTTTAATAAAAAATTCATAGCCTCTTCTTGTGCGGAATTTTTTCGAGAAATTTGTAGAAATTCTCATGTGGCTTGTCTAAAAAAAAATAAAATTAGAGTTTTTTGTGAAGATCTTTCAAGGGTTTTCTTGGTAAAAATCGGCTCTTTTCTTCTGCTCGCAACCCGAAGAGATCTTGGTTTCTAGCGAATTTTTAAATCTGCAATTCGTGAAAAATGTTCACGTGAGATTTTGTGGCTTCTTTTGGGAAAATCACGGTCTGAAAATCGCGTTTTTTTTGCATTTTTATGGGATTTCGGATCTGAAAATTGCGTTTTTACTTGGTTTTTGAGCTCGGTGGACGTTTTTTTTTGTCCTAGCTTGTTCGCCCCTCTACTCGGCTTCAGTTTGCCATGATTTCGTGGAGTTTCAAGCCATTTTTCTGCATTTTTCTGGTCTTTTAATGGCAGCCTAGGGTTCAAAAATTTTCGTCTAGGGTTTTGACCCTCTGTTTCAAGGCGAAAATTTATTTTGCTTGCAGATTCCTTCTAGGTTTTCTGAGATCTCAGTTGGGTCGGTCTTCAAATTTTTTGGGTACCTCGTTTTCTGTGCCTCAGTTTCAAGTCGAAAATTTTTTCTAACTGGAGATTCCTTCTGGGTTTTTCAAGATCTCAAATGGGTTGTCGTCTGATTTTTACGGGATTGCTTAGTTTTACGTGCCTCGATTTGCGATGCCCGGATGTGTTTTTGTGACTAGGGTTTCAAAATACGTTTTTCAGCCGACAATTGATGGCCTATACTTCATTTACGGGCTTTTGTAATTTAGCAGTGTTCGCGTGGGGATTTCTTTGTTGGGTTTTTAAATATTTTTTTCCCTTATGATTCGCATCACGGGTTAGGTTTATAATTTTCTCCTCAAAAATTAAAGGTCAGTTCCTGTAAACTCTAGTCGGGGTTTCTGTTGTACGGGAGGGCTCTCTGGTTTCTAAAGGGTTTTACTGTTTTTTCCTTAAAAACAATGTTTTGTATGCTGATCCATGTTTCGGATTCTGTGCCATTTACTTTTTGGGTTTCTGTAATTCGCAAAATGCGTGGGATTCTTCTCTGGTTTTTACCGTTTTATCCAAAAAAAAACGATGATTTGTAATCTTGGGTTTGGCGATTTTTTCTTCAAAAATCGTGGTTTGTTGCAGTCTGTTTTTGTCGCACCTAGAGTTGCTGGGTCGAACATCTGCACAACTAGCTTCTTGCAGTCTGTTCTCGAGTGTCGTGCTCCTCTGCAAAAGTTTCGACGGTTTTCCGATTTATCCTCAAAATCATGGCAACTGTTCTTGGTGTGTCTCTAGTTTCAGGGAAGGACAGCTCTGTTATCCAACGTCAGGTTGGACATTTTGTGATGACTTTTGGTCAGCAGTTCTGCAAATTTTGGGAGGGTTGGTGGCAGACTCATATCACGTGGCAGAGTCAGTGGCAGGCTCTTGTCTCTTGTTGTAGAGCTTTCTAAAGAAGGGGCAACCTTCTCTATTATTTTATTACGGATGGTTTTGGTACTTTTGGCCATCAACGATACACACTTGAATCGGGGAGGGTCTGTGGTAGCGAGTGTTGAAAAATTTGTGATCAAATGACTTGCGGTGTTTTCGTAGGCTAGTTGAGGCGATTGACCATTAAGGGAGGGTGTTTAGAATATTATATTCTAACACATTCACAAGAGTACTAGTCATTTTGATTCCATCAAGACAATCTTGATCTTTAAGGAGGGAGACATTGAGTTTAAACATGTGCTTACCAATGCTTTCATTGATTTGATTATTCTGACCAACTAGAATAGAGGTTTCATTGGGAGAATTGTTTGACATGGTAAAGGGATGAACAAAGACCGAGTTACCGTCATTGTCATGAACAAAAGCAAATATATCCTTGTTCACATAGAACCTATCAAGCCTTGAATAAACTCTTTTCCCCTAACTTTGGTTTTTACACTAGGTGAATCAAATCTGTTTGTTGTTGTCTTTGTTCTTTCAAGAGGATCTTTTAAGGTTGTGATATCTCTTCATTCTAGACCAAAAGTAAGTTCATTTTCTTTCCACAAACCCTCCTTATCTCCTTTACCCTTCTCATGCAAATTGTCGAATGGCTTAGAACTCTTCCACACAAAATTCAAAGTATAGTCAATTTGAAAGCCCACAACCTTAACCTCTTGCAAATAGAGAAAGTCAATATTAAGTCTATTATTACAAAAAGAACTAAAAATATATTTTTTGTTAGGGGATTCTAAACCCCTAATGGTTTAGCTAACAGGCCTTAATAATCATGTAAGACTGTTAGGAGAAGCCCTAGTCTTTTGTGAAATAACCCCCTTATATTTTTTCAATTTTTAACACATCAATCTTCACCCATTAGTGTTAGCATAATCAAATCAGCTGATGAAAGTAACCCTACACCAAGAATGTTCACTCAAGACCCAAGATGGGTGAGGTGATATCATATGGCTCTGGGGATCATTAGTAACAAATTGAATGAAAGTACAATGATGGAAATGTCGATTATGCAACTTGATGACTTATTCAGCGGGAGTGGATTAATGGCTTAGCTGATCAGCAAATGAGAATGCAAGTGCAAAAAGTAAGACGGCGAGGCTTGTCTCTTCCACCAAACAGTGGGGATGAAAATACTATGCAAGGAAAGTAAATAGAGTGGCGAGGCTTGCTCTCTTCCACTAAAAGTGGGAATACAATAGTGATTTGTAGAAAAGTAAAAAGTTGATCAATACTACTAATTCAGCGTTACAATGGAAGTGTAATTTGCAAGTAGCCAAGTAATATTGCTGCCCAAGTAGCTCCAAGTGATATCAAATGTTTTTCAAACTTCAAGAGACTCACAACCATGAAAAACAAGCCCAAAAACTCCAACTACAACAATCTGATGTAATAGACCAGCAAATTGAAAACTCAAACCAGCAAGCCTAGAACACACCAAAATGCTCATAACTCCATCAATACACCTCCGAATGACACGAAATTGAATGCAAATGAAGCCTAGGAGGTAGGCGCCCAAGTCTAGACAATGAAACAGTATTAAACACCCACCATTATTTTAGCACACATTCCAAGATATTGGCAGGCAAGATTCAGCCATCAAGGAGGGGCGACCTCTCTAGAAAAATAAATACTTCAAAATAAAATCTGAAACTCAAGGAGGAGGGGCACCTAGGGCCTAGAAATGGATATAGCAAGTACCCAAAATGAAATGAAAATCATGCAATGATTTGTAAATGAAAGTTTTCTTCAGCCATAGTCAAAACCAGCAACCTACAAATCATAAATAACTTCAAAACTAATACCAATAATGCTCAATCTACACTTCTGAGTGAAGCACAGTCTTCAATATATCTAGCTAGGTACTATCTCTCAAGCACAAAGATTGGAAGAAGGAACTAGGAGGTATGCATTCCTTGAAGCTAGCTCTGAAAACATTTCAACAGCATAACAGTATAATAAGCAACAATAGATGCTGCAAATGAAGGCCAAGTCTCTTATTTATAACTTTTCTCCTCCCAAATTCAAATCCACTTTTCCCCTCCAATTAGGGCGCCCAAATGAGATTCTCTTTTCTCCTCAATTTGTAATTTGCATTTCATTTAAATTCCATCCTTGACTTTAGGTGTCCAACCCATGAGAGGAAAAATAACTTAATAAAATGCAAATATTCATAAGTATAGGCGTCCCAAGTCACTTAAGTGAAATACCTTATAAAAATTATTTTTTTAATAGAACCAACTTAACTCTCCATTTAGGCGTCCAAGGCTAAGGTGAAAATATATTTAATATGACTTAAATAATTCTCGAAAGCCGTCCCCAAACCTTAGCAAAATTATTTCACTTAAAATGTTATTTTCATCAAATATCAGACTCGCCAAAATAATCACCTCAAATGTTGGAGACCAAGCTGAATAAATTGACATGCCAGAAATAGCCATTGCATTGAACTGTTGAATTACTGCTAAAAATAGCACTGCCAAAAATAGCACTTACTAAAAATGGCATACTGCAAAAAATAGTAAGTTGTTCTTGTTGATGTGATTTTCGTGACCGCACCAACACAGAATAAAGTTGCCAACGGCTACCCTATTCTCTCTTGATCAAAGTATCCAGCACGCTAAGATTGCGAGAGAGTTCGTGCGTTCAACTCCAAGGTTCCTTCTAGGTGGTGGATAGTCTCAGTTGGCTTGATGTGATTTTGCTGGTATTTCAAGGAGACTTCACATGAATTGTTCGTGATGGACGGAACCAACTGATTAAAGGTTTCCACGTGGATTTGAATGATTTGGCGGTAAGGGTACAAGTTTCCTAGCACTAACCAAATAGAAGCTGAATTTAAATGAGTCGGGGATAGAGAGATGCTATAACTCTACTCCACAAGGTGTGGGACGTGGGTAATTCTCACGGACTTCCTTAGAACTTTGCTTTACTCGCTTTTGGAATGACTTCATAAAACGGTGCAATCTTGGAAGAGTAATAAAAAATATTCAAATCATGATTTAGCATGAAGACACCATCACAATGACGCATGTTGACATATAAACCAAAATCGAAGTTAAGTTCACAATGTTCCAGTTGACCATGCAAGGCGAACCCACCGTCAGCGAGCCCGCTAGTGGTATGGATAAGCAAAGTTTTGTTCAAATTAAGCACCACATTCCACAATTACTAACTACTTGCATGAAATAGAAATCGCACGCTGAATTCTAAATTGGTGGAAGGGCGAAAGCCTTAGCTACCAAAACAAAGAGATCACCATGTCGTATCCCCTTCTCAGGTGAGCATCTCTCGGTGACGAGGATTGGCCTATCATCACGACCCTCGTGGTGATGAATTTGGATAGAGGGTCACTTGAACTTAGCTCGACCGGTCAGCCGAGGATTGATCGGTTGTCTTTTCGTTCACATTTCGATGAGGTTATTTGCAAATTTTATTTTTAGCGGTTGCAAAAGCGTCGATGTGGGACCACTATTTTTAACGGTTGGCATGGGAATCACTTCAGAGTTCGTCAGCATCAGACGGATCAGTCATCGGGTTAGAAACGAGGAAGATATTAATGTTTGATCGTATTGATTAAATATTAATTAATTAATGTTTATAATATAAAGTTATAATTTTAAATTATAACTTAAGTGTTTTCCTTGAAGGGGTGCGCCCAACATCAGAAGGGGCCAAAAAGTGATTATTAAAGTATTTAAAATATTCAGCTGAGGACTATTGAAATATTAAAATATTAAAACGTGAATATTTTAATGAAACCCTATTTTCAAGCAAATCGCACTTTTCAGCCTATTAGTGGATTTTGCCTTGGGATTTGGGCATTATGAGATTATTGAGTTTGAAACTGATCAATTTTGGTCTGAGCCTGAGACTTTAGGGTTTCGTGTTCGATTGCCTTGGGGAACGAGTCATCTCCAACGGAAAGCAATTCAGAGAGTGTGCAATATCACTTGATCTATTGCCAGCAGAGGTTTTCTTATTCAGAGAAAACTACAGAACTTACAGAGAAATTAACATCTTCAGAGGTTTATTCAGTTGTTTGCAGTCAGAGCTTTTCAATCATTGAGGCGTCCATTCTCCAGAGATTCAGAGGGTGAAGAAGGCGGCTAAGTTTATTCATTTATTATTCTTGCTGAAGCCGTACTGTACCTGGCCGTACCTTTGTCAGGGCCGTACCATCTTGCTGGAGCCGTCCATTGTTCAGAAGGTGAAACGCCTTTCTCTTGGGTTTCTTAACACCTCCAGTATTGGCGCATATTCTTTGAGCAACCTTGGGAATCATCAAACAGCAGGGAAAAGGACTCATTAATTGCAGCCGTACATTTCTGTACCTCAGCAGCAGCAAAAACCAGGTTTTTGAAAATATTGAAAATTCATTGATTTGTTCATTGCATGTATTCTGGGTAATTTTGTAATCATTAGAAAAGATCAATAGAGATACTGGCGTCCATATTTCTTCATTTCCAGAGCTTTATAAATTTTATTGAATTTATTTCCATTTATTATCAAAATCGTACCTCTTCATTATTGCATCAAAAACACAAAAAAATTGCAAAAACCTAGAAACGTCAGAAAAACTCAAAACTTGATTCGGTTACATTAACTTGAGCTTGAGGGGTTTCTACACACCATCAATGAAAACCCTTTTTATTGAGAGTGTTCACAACAACTTCTTACAAAGTATTCAAATGGAAGACTTTCCTTCCTTTTCAATCTAAGCTAAACTATCAAACTATGCTACCTTCTATTCTATCAATCTCTCCCTATTCCTTCTCTACTATTCTAATTGAAGTACAAATGAGGGGGGATGCCCCTTTTATAGTTGGCCCAGTCCAATGGACGGCTCAGATTCCAATATAATGAAGGGCTCAGATCGAGCCACATAAACCCTAACCCTAAAAACCGCCATCGAAAAGAGTGGGGTAATAAAAGAGCAATTAATGTCCATCTTTATAGAAGATTCTTGCATTGTTCTTGTTCTTCTTCTTGAATACAAACTGGATGAGTCTGATCATCATGGCTTCAACTTCTTCTTTAGTCTTGAGGGCATTTTAGTGCTTGAGGATGATCTTCCTCTTAGTTGTCACTCTTTGACTCTTCAACGCCTGAGCCTTCATTATTTTTCCATCCCTGATTTTGAAGGATTCTTCAGTTGTGGACTCGATCATTTCTTCCTTGCCACCCGCCTTCCTGAGTTTAGTGCATATTGGGGTCCTTGAGAAGAAATTTCAACACTTAGCCATTCCTTCTAACATCTCCCTTCATGATTTTATCATCTTGGACTATTTGCTTCATCACTTCAAGTCATTGTGCTTTGGCCCCGACGTTCATCCTGCAAAACAGATAAAGAGAAGAGCATCAAAACACTTAATAATATAAACTCCCCTTACTTACCCGATCTCCATGTTTTGATCTCCAAGGTTTGAGCGATCTTTGGATCTGATAGAGTTCATCATTTTTCTCTAGCAAACTTTACTTTTTTTATGCTCTTTTATCATAGGTGTACTTTGACCATGTATCCTCCTCGATGCTCATTTTTGGTGCCTTACAAACTTTCATCCGTCTTGAGGGTGCGCCTTGAAGGGTGTTGTTTGATTTCTCTCTGCCTTAGAAAATTTTCCAACCAACATGATATCCCCTTTTTGCCTTAGCCAAATTCCCAACCCATCTGCCTTAGAAATAATTCATTTCCTCTAGAAGATTTCATCAACCAGGCGCCCGAGTAACATCTCCATCCTACAGTCTCAGGCGAGGCGTGGAAAGTTTCAAAATCATCTCCTTGTTGAAGATATCCAGTGCCCAGAAGAAAATTCTCCTCAGAAAACATCAAATTCATGGGTCTACAAACGAAGGGGTTCATTTAATTTTTGAATTTTAACCTTAGAAAAATATTTTGCCATCAAATTTATCTTCATTCTTCATCCCTGGGCGTATTTTTCTTGCTTGGCCTTGACAATCTTCTTCAACCTCATGAAGCTGGCGCATTTTGATGTATCAACTGCCAATTCATCCATGACTTAGTGAATTTCATCACCTTCTCAAACTTGGCCGTATTTTCCTAGAGGAGGAGAGACTTCGACAGTTAGAATTTTTTTATCATCTTTCATGAGCATGGGCGCATATAGGGGGTCAAGGAGGAATTTTGAACATTTTAGACAATTTTTCTCCCATCCATGTTTCTCCAGTCATGAGCGCATTTTGCTTGAGGTAGAGGAATTAACAATTCTTAGCAACTTTTCCTTAGAATCATCTT
>VDFB02240599.1:0-12460 GCA_007258455.2 Sequoia sempervirens
CCTAGTTGAAGTTTGTTTATTCTTTTTGAAAAAGAAAAATTAAGTAATTTATGGTTGGAAATCATATTGCTTCTCAATTTGTCCAAAATATATATACACGATATAATTGGTTATAATTAATGGCAGATTTGCCATGCTTATGAAAATAAGAAATTAAATTATTAGATGCCAGCTCCGTGGGGTATATTGGCCTCCATCGAAGGCATGATAAAAGGCAATTTGTTTGGCATCAAAGCCAAGGATATAGCCATGTTAGTAGCACACCTTTCCATAACTCTTATTTAAATTAGCAATGAATGCATAGTTAGTAACCTTTTTGAAATTGTTAAGGATTGGCAAATAAGTCTGAGTCCAGAGCCACATATTGAGGTGAAAGCTTTCTATTTATGGTGTGTTAATTATTGGGAATGGGCACAAAAGTTATTGTGAAGAGGTTAAATGTTGCTTAAGTTCAAAATGGTAGTGATAGATATGTTAATGCAACTATAGAAAGAAGGCTTATGTGAAGCGTTGGTTGAGCCACTAAGTGGTAGATATAAAGTTCATAAAGCTTATGTTATCTAATATTGTAATAAGGTGTAGAATGTGGCACCTAATTTAAAGTTCACAGTTAAGAATTGGATCACCTTCTTGGTATTTAGAAAAAAAGATCATGGCCAACAGAGAGAGGGAGCTTTTGCTTTATGTGGGAATGGGAAGAAAGAAAGGGTTGTCCTTTTGGGTGAGAAAGGGATTGCTTTTGGCAAATATTCTCATGTTTCATTCTCATGTAGGAGGATAGTAGCCGTGGGTGTGTAGAAAGGAGGAGTTTTAAGAATTTTTTGGGAAGGCACGACTTAGGAGAGGGAGGGCAGCGACTAGAATCTGGGAGGAAAAACATTTATTATGCTTGGATTTTTTGGGAGTTTTCACTTCTAAAAGGGTAAGAAGTAAAGGGAAATAGGAAGAGGTGTGCAAATCTATCCTTTGGTTTTAACGCACAATTCTTTAGAATTAACTATGACTGTGATATCATGGCATGAAATACTCATTACTGAGTTTAATTGGGGAATAAGGCAGTGATCTAGTTTGAGTAGAAAGATTTTTTAAGGCATTTGCAGGGGAGCTTGGGAAATTAGTGATTGTGTGGGAACTTGAGTTTATATTTACAAATCTGTGAGGATTTAATAATGTTTAGTGCAGACTGTCATTATAGTTATATCTGTGCAGTACGTTTTGGATTGAAATCGTTCTAAACTTGAACGGAGTTTAAAGTCACTGTATCTTTGGACAAGCAACTATTTCAAAGTCAATTAAACAATTGCAATAGTAACTTGTTGCAACTGTATTCATTGTAGAAAGTCACTTAAGTGACTACACTTATCCTAATTCCAATACTCCTGTTCTGCTGTGACTAGAAATATTATTTGTTGTTATAAGGCCTAATTGTACAAATAGTTTGCATTCTACTTGTTAATTTTTGTCATGCTTTTTGTTTGCTTGGTGCACTAATGATGTCTTGAGTGTCATGCTTTGTTGTGACACCTAGTGTGCATGAGTGTGCAATATGCCATGTAAATGTCTCACTTGCAATTGCAAAATAATCATTCGTATAAACTTTTGTTCGTTAATGTCTTGGGTGATATCTTAGGCCATTTCAAGCTAAGTGAGCTTGATCTTGGGGAAACTCCATCATTAAGCACACTTGAGTCATAGTGGTACTAGGGTGACCTCCCGAAAAGTCCCATTGCTTCCCCCCTATGAGCACCACCTAAATGCAGTGAGTTCTACGTAGACCATTTGAGCTCACAAAGGATGTGTTTATATGAACCATTAATGAAATATGGTTCAATAAAGAGATTCAAACACTACGTAGTTGAATCCTGATAAAAAATCATATAGCTTGTCATAAATGCAGATCACCATTTTTTAATAGAAATTAATGTAAATGAAATCATTCTAAGAATAAAGAAAAAATGTTGAAATGTGCAATGCAGAGTGCACGATTACAAATTGTAGTAAGATAAGACCTGATTCCGATGTGGTCCTTGACCCATCCTAATGCTTACAATATAGGGAATGTTCATATTATATACACATTATGAGCTGCATATAAAGGTCGTTCATATAACTGATTAATTGAACATTTACCAATCTCAGGTTTCATAATTCTTACGGTATGCCAGAAACTAGAGTAATCAATTTATATAGAGGACACAAAATCCTTAACACAGATTCAAGTTTTGAATTCTCTAGGTGGTGTTTCATTTGCTGGTGTTGCTTCATTTATAGATTCATGCATATGAGGAACCAAAAATCCTAGACGCTAAAACATCAACTTAGTAAAAGGGTGATGGATAAGATTCAGCATTTAAGACAACACAAACGTATATGATTCAGATTGAGCACACATAGACACAAAATCCATAACACAGTTTTCAATGGAAACAAAACTGCAAACTCCAGGTTTGGCTTCTCTAGCTGGTGTTCATTTGCTAATTTTGCTTCATTTAGAGATTCATGCATATGAGGAATCAAAAATTCCACTCGCTAAAACATCACCTTAGTAAAAAGGTGATGCAATGGATTCAGCATTTAAGGCACAACACAAACGTATATAATTAAGCACAACAATAGCTTGAGCATTCAGGCAGAACAAATGTATGCAACGCCCAAATTTTTTGATAGTAGTAAACTAGCCAATTTATAGCTTTAAAGTTTAAATCCTCGTATGTATGAAGCAAACATGAATATTAGATCATGGGTCAAGACATAAATCTGTTAAATGAATCTCATATAACACTTCATCCTTATGACTCCCACCCAAATAAATAAATCAAATAGGCAAAAATATGTTGAAAAAAAGAAATCATATAGAAGACATGAAGAGAGTGTCGAAACCCTGATGTGGCTGATCATGGAGAAATCATTCAACTCAATTGAGATTGTATCACATTCCCATACCTTTAGTGTTTCAACAATGTGAAGCGCTGTAGGACAAGCCATAGTAAAAGTACTTACTCTGAATAAAGGTCAAACTCTGTGTCAAAAACTGCAGTCAAATAATGTGCATTTAAAGTGTTCTCCTTCAATTCCAAAAGCAGAGAACCAAAATGTTAATTTGCAGAGTTGAAACATGAATATAGAAAAGCCAGTCCACTGAATACAATTGGTGTAAACAAAGACAAAAAATGATCATGTGCTTCTGTAAATAACTATGTTTTTTGCATCATAAGTGTGCATTTTTCTGCATCAACATTTTGGATCACACTCAGTGATTCATCATCAGGATCAAAAACTCTATCGGACAAACATCACCTTTGTAAAGTAATAAAAGAATGGACAGGTGATGGATAAGATTCAGCATATTAGGCAACACAAAATAAAATGATTAAGAAGACAACTGTAGCTTCAGCATTTCAGGCAGAACAAATGTATACCAGACCCCAAAGTCTTTGGTGGTGGGGAACTAGCTATATATTATAGCTTTAAATTCTGGGCTATATGAAAGAAAACGTGAATATTAAGCATGGCACAACACATAAGCCTGTAAAATAAGACTCATTCGCCTCATCTTTAAGACTCCCACCCTAACAAATAAATCAAATCGGCAAAAACTTATTCAAAGAAAGAAAAACATATTGAAGACATGAAAAGAGAATGTCAAATACCTGATATTGCTGATGACAAACAAATCATTCGACTCAATTGAAGTTGTACCACAATCCCATATCATGTTTACTTCAATGATGTAATCCACTATATGATGGGCCATAGTAGAAGTACTTAGCTACAGACAGGTCAAACTCTGTGTCAGAAACTGCATCCAACTGATGTGCATTTGAATGTATTCAAAAGCAGAAAACTGAAACACTAAATATGTAGAGTTGAAACAAAGACAAAGAAAGATGTTAATCCAAAAGTGAGTACAAAAGTTCCATCAGCCAAACATCAACTTATTAAAGAGAATGCAAGGGTGATGGATAGGATTCAGCATTTGAGCCAACAAAAACATATATGATTAAGCACACAACAATAGCTTCAGCATTCCAGGCAGAACAATTGTATATGACATCTCAAATTTTTTGGTACTAGTGAACTGGCTATATATTATAGCTTTAAATCCTGGGATATATGGAGCCAAAATGTAAATACTAAATGATGACAGAGCACACAGATGTATAAAATGAGTCTCATATGCCTCATCCTTATGACTCCCACCCAAACAAATATATAAAATAGGGTTAAAAATATTGAAAGAAGAAAAAAAATGTAGAGGACATTAACAGAGAATGTCAAATCCCTAATGTAGCTAATCACAAAGAAATCATTCAACTCAATTGAGGTTAATAACACATTCCCATACCTTGAGTACTTCAAAGATGTGATGCACTGTATGATGAACCATAGCAAAAGTGCTTATCTGCAAAAAGGTCAAAGTCATTGTCAAGAACATTTGAATGTGTTCTCAATCAATTCCAAAAGCAGAAAACTAAAACACTAAATATGCAGAGTTGATACAAGAATATGGGAAAACCTGTCCACCGAATAGGGTTGACAGAAACAAAGACAAAGAAATACATTTACCCAGAAGTGACGATCCAAGGATCAATGACGACTTCATCCAGCCTTTAACTTCCGTGACCTATATTATTAATGGCCCTTCAACAGCCATGGATGCTAAGACAGAAGCAAAATCTATTAGAGCTTGATTTTATTTCAACTTTCCAAATTTATACACTGACATGAACATAAAATCACACGTCAAACTTATTAGAGCTTCCTTTTGTTCCAATGATTTGTAAACTTAAAGTACCATTTCAACTTGTAATAAATGCAAAAATGTATGCACCATCATAACGGAGACTGATGAAAACAAAGCCACTCTCAGAATAAACAAGACATGTTCAAATAAAACATCAACCTGCAGTTATTTTATCTACCATGCTCCAGTTTGCTTCTTACAGCAGTATGGATAACACGCAATTGAAATTCACAATCAATTTTAAATAAGTGTTGCATGTTTATCTATCACATACAAGCCCAACAATTGTAGCTAACAGGTACAATTCTACGGAAAGTAGCAACTTCTTGATAATGCCATGGCTAGAATAACATATAACGTCAGAAATTTGTAACATTGCAGCAATCTAGTAGCATTTAAAGGGCATAAAATTATATTCAACAACCAAACAATACAAAGGTTGATTTTGTTAGAGCACACAAATGTATAAAATGAGTCTCATGCCTCATCCTTATGACTCCCACCCAAACAAATTATAAGAAGGGACCACCGCATGTAAGATCCCAAGTCACGGAGGGTCAAGATCACGAGAGGCTGTGCTAACACCTCGGCTAAGTGCAATGTTTAGGGTATGAGGATGAGAATGATGAAGATTATGACGTCCTACAAACACTCTACAATCCTGAGTTTTTAAGGTGGGGCTAGGTGAGTTGGTTTTTAGGTCCAACTCTGCGCCTCAGGGAGCTCTCTGCCCGAGGACATCAGCGTGGAATTTAGACAATAGCGCGACACGCTGGCATCTTAGAAACATGTTGTAGTCCGTACAGTCAAATTACAGCAGAGACAAGGTTGGACTCACTAAAACGACTAACAACCTAGCTTAACAACTTCTAAGAGAATAAAACAGTACTATAAAATATGAGAATTATAGACAAAGGTGGTAGAATAGGTATACCAAAGCTAAAGCGACGAAGACGATATCGTATAAGAGCCTGTTCGCTAGCTAGCTCCACAAAGTGTGTCCACCTACACATGACAAGAGAGAGAATGTTGGTATGGGGAGCTTGCCTCAATTAGACCCGTTTGGGTGATAGCGCCATGAACAACCAAAGAGCCGAGATAAAGAAGAAATACGTAAATAAATACAAAGCACTACAAAATAATACTATGTTACTCACCAAATGATAGAGGAGAGGAGAGGGAAGCTTACCACCTCCACCAAGACCACTCAAGGCTGCTTAGGGGAGAAATGAGAGGAACTCAAGCCTCTGTTGCAATGGTGTGGTCCCAAAATTGCTCTACTGACGTGATGGAGTGTGATGTTGCTGCAATGGAATGCTTGGAAGTGGTGAAAGTGAGCTTGTGGGGAAGTCGCTGGGAATGAAGGCTAATCCTATTGAAGAAGGTTGGAATGCAAAGAGTTCAAAAGTGAATATGAAGGAATGAGGAAGAAAATGGCCATTGAATTGGTTGGCGAGAAGGAGGCGTTGCTTTGTTACCGTCGGAAGAACAACGCCTGGCAGCTCATTATGAGGAATGCACCCGAGGGGCGTGGCGGCGCCCAGCGTGAACATCACATGCCTTGCCTTGAGGCATCCCGGTAGAAATGCCTCCGCAGAGCACACAAAATAGACTCCACGTGGACCGCCAAGAGTGAGCAAAGTAAATTTAAGCCTCAACTTTGATTTCTAAAATGTATAAAAGACAAAGGTGCGCCTAGAGTGCAAATTGGCTCTTATACACAAATATATATAAAATAAGATTAAAAGTATTGAAATAATTTTTTTTAGAGATATTAACAAGAATGTAAAATCCCTAATGTAGCTAATCACAAAGAAATCATTCAACTCGAATTAAGATTATAAAATATTCCAATACCTCGAGCACTTCAAAGATGCTTATTGCATTGTGCCTTGATGAACCATAGCAAAAGTGCTTCTGCAAAAAGGTCAAAGTCATTGTCATAAACTTGATTCTTTATTGGGAAATGAATCATAATTTTTGATCTAAAGACGAACTTTTGTCTATGTGAGGACATCCATTTTGACATTGGCACCAAACTATGCCAAAGATTCATCGATTGAAAAATAAATTAAAATTACAATATCTTTCAAGTAACCAACTGCGCCCTTAAGTGCCAACCACAAGAAAAAATAGTTCAAGAATTTTATCAAAATTACGTTCACATGCAAAGAGTCGCTTGTGGCATTCATCATCCCCAAAAGCCCTCATCAACTTGCACTCACCTGTATGTAAACTCAGAATGGATAACAAATTTGATTCTTTATTGAAATGAATCATAATTTTGATACAAAGATAAACTTCTGTCTGTATGTGGACCATTTTGACATTGGCAGAAACTAAGCCAACAGATTCAAGAATGAAAAATAAATTAAAATTACAATATCTTTCAAGTAACCAACTGCACCCTTAAGTGCCTCCCACAACTGAAAGGCTAATATGAACAATTATAAGAAGCCTCCAGTTATTCATCCCTTCCTGTGTCACTTATGTACACTGTACATCACAGTGCTTAATCCATGACATTTAATTAATTTTCTTTTTGACTTCTGTGATATTCCAGTTTCTACTTAGAGTGCGTAAATCAATGTAGTTGTACTCCTGCAACTACCTTAAGTTTAATTTATTTGGTTAAAATACAAATAATCTTAAGGTCAAATGAGGCAATTCTCTGTACCCCAACATTTACAGGCGGTTAAGTGCATCCTTAATTGCCCTTCGAAATTCATCATTGTGAAGTAAAAATGATGAAACATGGCCCCCAGTAACCCACCTCACCTCTGAGAAAGGCCAAGCTCGCTGAAGTTCCAAAACAGAATGCTTGGGAATGTAGCCATCATCCTGAATATCAGAAAAGTAATCAAGACATTAAAATGTAAATAACTGAGTATTAGGATACATCTGTTTTGTTTGCATATGAAAAGACAGAGCACTAGACTTACAGTGGCAGCCACAAAAATGACTGCTGAAGGATTTTTGGGAATGGGAAACTGTGTAACATCAGTTAGTGATAGCACTGAACGCATGCGCTCCCTCACTTGCTCAACAGTCATCCCAGTATTCTGTACCATGTCCCTTCTTAGTGCATCCCAGGCAGTGCCATACTGCAAAATACCCTCACAAAAGGCTACAGCAGCAGAGTGTGGAGCTAGAAAAGGCAAAGTAGCAACTGGAGTTGGATGCAATGAACCAACCATTGCAGCATGCACTCCACCTATGACAAACAGAAAATATTCCCGTAGTTAGATATCTCTGGTGAAAGATTAACTTAAAGAACTTAAAGCTGCATCAGATAGAACAGGTAAACAAAGACCATGAAATCCTCTTACCCATGCTCAGACCACAGACACCTGTCTTGCTAAATCCAGCATCATTTTCTAGCCAGTATAGAAGTGTCCGGGCTTCTTCAATTTGTCAGGATAAACCCCGGGTATGTATTATATAGCTACTTTTGTACTCAAGAAAATTATCTTCTAGAAGACGAAAAACAAAAAAAACAGAATCAAAGAAAAAGAAAATCAGAATAGCAAAGTAGCCGATGCAGAGGTGGTCTTCTGAATACAATGTTATCTAAAACCAACTGCAATCATCATCAGGAGAAAAACCCATACCAATAAGAAAATCATTCCATCAAATTCAAGCGATAAATTCGAGAAAAAACAACTTGGGTACCCTATTAAAAGTGAACTATAGCAGGGATGTGGAGGAATAGCAGTTGTCATTGTGTTTTCCGTGAAGATTTCTCAACAGCTTCTGCTTCCAGCACCACTGGAAAAGGGAACCTAGAGCTAAAAGCACATAAAAATGCGAGAATAAGCACCAAAAATTCAGCATTCGCTTACAATTTCATGAATTAACTATGCATTTATTATTTGTGTACCCACCAGTCCAACAATTTTGCAAAGTTTGCATTTAATGCATTAAACATGCATTCGCTTTAGTACCCACCAGCCCCCCCAAAATCACACAATTTGCATCCACTGATTAAATATTTGCCACAATATATAATGTCCTCCTATTTTCCTAGTTTACTTAAAGAAAATGGAAAATCGACCTATTCTAACCAATAGAAAAGAGATAAATCGTAATTTTCAAGACAAAAAATATATGCTTATATTTCAACTATAGAAAAGAAAAAAAAAATTTAAACAATACAATCTTGCCAAATGACTAATTAAAAACAAATGCAAACCTATGGGGGAACTAATAATAGAAATTATAAAACCACACGATTTTTAACTTTTTAGACTGACTTGCATTCGCGAGTTTTAAAATCATTAAAATCGCTGCCTCAACAAAGATATAGGGTAGCACAGCGTGTGAAAGTTGCAGGATGATATCGTGTACGCTGTCACATTTGATTTGCCACACTAGAGGTGTTCTCACCTGTCCATCATATGGTATGAGAAATGTGTGGCGCTCAAATCAACGGACCCTGTGCGGAAGGAGGAGAGGAAGATTGAAAGTAGTGGTGGAGAGGCCCTGCAAATCCAATTCCAATTCAGAGTTGCCAAACATGACCGACATATTGAAGGTGGGCAGCGCCCAAAAAGTGCAAGTGCAGGTCAAGTCGTGGGGGCCCATGTTCGAAGTGAGGGCCATCAGTATGGTCACAGGGGAAGAGATTGGAAGAGCAAATGGCTTCATTACCCTCTGGTTTGGAGGGAAGGGGAAGATATTGCATTTGGAGTCTATACGGATGACCAGGCAAGCATTTACAATGCACAACACTTCCATCTTCGGAATGGGATTGCTGGAGGGTGCAGTCGCTATTCGCCATGGCTTCGACTGCAATTGTAAAACGGCAGAGTTGCTTGCCATCAATGATTCACCCCTTTACCACTCCAAGGTATTTTTTTTTGTTTGTAAATGATAGGTTATGCCCATCTCCAGGGCACCATAGTTATTGGGAAAGGCAGTTATGCCATCCTCTGGGTGCCATGGCTATTGGGGAGATAGTTACAGCCATTCCCTGGCTGCCATCCTTATCTCTATAGCCATTCCCTGGGTACCATAGTCATTGGAGAGATGGTTACGGCCACCCCCTGGTTGCCATATTCAGATGTGGATATAATTAAGAGTACCCCTTGTTGCCATAGTTATTGGGGAGACAGTTATGGATCATGGCTATCCCCTGGGTGCCTTGATCACTAGCAATGTGGTTATGGGCCACGGCTATCCCCTGGGTGCCATATTATTGGGGAGATGATTAAAGGCATCCCATGGGTACCATAGTTACAGGGGAGATCATTGCCACGGTTGTTTAACCATTTTTACTTATGGTTGAACTACAGCCCTTAGGCTTGCAAGGTACTTATTTAGACAACTTGAAATAAACACTCGCCAGATATTAGTTTTTTTCGTTTTCTGTTTTCAATACTTAAAGGGTTTTTTCTGAATTTTTATTACGATTTTCAAGGTCACTCCTATTCATCTCATACATTTCGTGTACTCTGTCGTGTTTTTCCTAAAAATTATACCCAGAGATTTCCATCAGTTTCAATACATAGATCGGACCAAACGCTTTAGTAATCATTTTGACAGAAAAATATTCTTCACTTTACTGCTTTTTATGTGGAGCTAGCACTCCTTTCGATCGCACCGCTCTTTCATGTCTAACAGAAGAGATTTCAAACTTCTGTCGATGCAACATATATTTCACTCAGAGATATGAAATTTTACAGTCCTGGTGAGTGGAACTTTTCTCGCCAAGGCAACTAGGTTAAACATGTAAGTCAATCCCTGTGCTTTAATCATTTGGACTCCTCTTGCCAGATGTCATATGCAGTTTAACAGGGATATTTAGATAGTTATCTAAATGGCAGCAGACCAGTCAAACAGTGCCATTATGGCAGGGCTGCTTAATGATTACTGCTGACTTGGTTTCTTAGCTATAGGGGGCTGTATGGGGTGACATATACCCCTTCCTATGACCACTTTACTGATTGGGATGGTATTATTAGCTTCTTCCCTTCTTTGAACATAGCTTTTTCGTAATGTAGAGTAACTTTGCCTTCGTATTATAACTGAATGTACTTTTTGAGTCTTTCTTTCTTTGGCACTGGATGGTAGAAGAGTCTCTTCGTCCATGCTTTCAAAGATCACAATGATGGATCCACTCAGCTCGAGCCTCTTACCTTATGCTACATTCAGATCTAGTGCCCTTGATTACACAGTTTTGAACAGCCCTTCCGTGGCTAATGATGAGGATCGCGTTCCATTGACTTCGGGAATGACTTCTCCAATGTCCACTGTAAATTTATTGCAGGGGACTTTTACCTTGTTGAATTTTCTATTGTAGAACATTACAATTCTTCAGAAAGCCTATATTCCTAGGTTAAAAATGCCTTACATACTCCCTTCGCTGCTGCTATTATTGCTGTTTGCACCTCCTAGTCCAAGTGATGTTTGGTGTTCTCTCTCTCTATCTCTCTCTCTCTCTCTCTATATATATATAGAGAGAGAGAGAGAGATACACCTTCATGGAGTGGGTTGGTCTAGTATTGAGTAAATAATAGTTGATTATTGAATGGGGTCCTAATTTCAAATTGAACAAATCTTTTCGAGTTGCACTTTCAAATATGTGAGAAAATATTATAATAACCTCTGGATCTATCAACTGGGAAACTTGACATTACTACAGGGATTGCCTTCGATTTTGTCACAGCTTGTAAGATTTTACACACGAATGGGATTCAAGGCAGTGCATGAAGTTAAAGGATCATCTCTTGCTGACATTATACACATGTTGGCATGGGGAGGAACAGGAACACGGATGGATGCAGATATTGAGGAATTATTGAGAAAGTGGTCATCTAAGTTCAGGCCTCGGATTTCAGGTAACTGATTTAGGTTATGAAGTTTACTAAAATTCTTTAGTATTATCATATTGGCACTTTTTGGGGAAGTCACGCCAAGCTCTAGATGCATTGACGAGAACATATTTGAATTTTTTCTTATTTTACTTCTCCAGTTTTGTAATAGTGGAATGTTAAATACTGCAAGTATCTTCAGTTAAATGAAATTGTAGTTTTTGAACTTTTGTGTTGGTGACAGCTATGGATGTTTAGGGGTTGGCCAAATTCTCTAATTGAAAGTTTGTTAGTGAGTCTTTTCTTGGGGACTGAAGAGTGCTCAGTTGAGGTGCTGCATGTGGCTTGTCCAATATATTACTTGCATATGCCAAATCTGCAAATCATTTGGTAATGACCCTGATCGTATCATTGTATATTTTAATTACATAGGCACAGAGTTCATGGGTTATAAGTTCAGGACTTTCAAACTAAAGGTGTGTGTTGGATTTGTTTTGTTTCTTTGGAGAGCTAGAGATTCCCCAAATTAGTGTTGACGTGGCTGACGGCTTGAATATGAAGTCACATTTGATACAGGAATGTGGATTGCTGATGATGAGTACAGTACTTGTGGAGTCGAACCCCTTAAGCAGACAAGCTTGGATATGAATCATCTATCTACTAAACACAAGTAAGCCTGGCTGTTAATACCTTGGGGAGTTAAAGAATACAGTGGTCCCCATTTTATACAGATGATTTAAATCTAAATATTTTACGGAGAAACTTTTAAAGGGGATTTAATCTATCCCTGTCACTTTTTTTCTGTCTCCATTCTCACCGTCCTATGAAATTCATATGTATTTTCTTGGTTGATAAATAGATATTTATTTAGATATTTATGATACTATATTAACATGAAACAGTA